>JAWQEG010008458.1:0-43723 GCA_033782935.1 Petrolisthes cinctipes | reverse complement strand
CAGAACAAGTGGCGCCACGTGTGTCAAAAACAAACATACATAACTTTAAATAAAAATATGATAATTGTGTTTTAATTTAACAGGTAAATCTACAAGATAACCAAACTGTGGAAGACGGTGAAAAAGTGGCCAAAAATCTCATGGAAAAATTGGGAGTGAAAGAGGAAGATTTATTGAAAGGCGCTTATATGGATATGATTCTTCAAAAATAATTAATATGATTCTTCAGAGAGAGAGAGAGAGAGAGAGAGAGAGAGAGAGAGAGAGAGAGAGAGAGAGAGAGAGAGAGAGAATAACTTACACACACACATGAAGTAATGGATATAATTCTTCAAAAGTAATGGGTATAATTATTCTTCTGAAGTAATGGGTATAATTCTTCAGAGAGAGAGAGAGAGAGAGAGAGAGAGAGAGAGAGAGAGAGAGAGAGAATAACTTACACACACACACACACACTCACACACACACACACACACACACACACACATGAAGTAATGGATATAATCCTTCAGAGAGAGAGAGAGAGAGAGAGAGAGAATAACTTACACACACACACACACACACACACACACATGAAGTAATGGGTATAATTCTTCAAAAATAATGGGTATAATTCTTCAAAAGTAATGGGTATAATTCTTCAAAAGTAATGGGTATAATTATTAATGGATATAATTCTTCTGAAGTAATGGGTATAATTATTCAGAGAGAGAGAGAGAGAGAGAGAGAGAGAGAGAATAACTTACACACACACACACACACACACACACACACACACACACACACACACACACACACACACACACACATGAAGTAGAGAGAGAGAGAGACAGAGAGAATAACTTACACACACACACATGAAGTAATGGGTATAATTCTTCTTCAAAAGTAATGGGTATAATTCTTAATGGATATAATTCTTCAAAAGTAATGGGTATAATTATTAATGGATATAATTCTTCAAAAGTAATGGGTATAATTATTAATGGATATAATTCTTCAAAAGTAATGGGTATAATTATTAATGGGTATAATTCTTCAAAAGTAATGGGTATAATTATTAATGGATATAATTCTTCTGAAGTAATGGGTATAATTATTAATGGATATAATTCTTCAAAAGTAATGGGTATAATTATTAATGGATATAATTCTTCAAAAGTAATGGGTATATAATTATTAATGGATATAATTCTTCTGAAGTAATGGGTATAATTATTAATGGATATAATTCTTCTGAAGTAATGGGTATAATTATTAATGGATATAATTCTTCAAAAGTAATGGGTATAATTATTAATGGATATAATTCTTCTGAAGTAATGGGTATAATTCTTCAAAAGTAATGGGTATAATTATTAATGGATATAATTCTTCTGAAGTAATGGGTATAATTCTTCAAAAGTAATGGGTATAATTCTTCAGAGAGAGAGAGAGAATAACTTACACACACACACATGAAGTAATGGATATAATTCTTCAAAAGTAATGGGTATAATTCTTCAAAAGTAATGGATATAATTCTTCAAAAGTAATGGATATAAATTGTAAACAACTTCTTTTCATTCTAGAAAGTATTTTTGTAAACAACTTTCCATTCTAATTTTTAAGTAATTTGTAAACTTTTTATTTTTTATTATTTTAGTAATTTGTAAACAACTTTTCATTTAGTAATTTGTAAACAACTTTCCATTCTAATTTTTAAGTAATTTGTAAACATTATATTTTTATTTTTTTCATTTTAGTAATTTGTAAACATTTTTTTTTTTTCTTATCTTTTTTCATTTTAGTAATTTGTAAACATTTTTTTTTTTTTTTTTTTTTTTTTTTTTTTTTTTTTTTTTTTAGTAATTTGTAAACATTTTTTTCATTCTAGTAATTTGTAAACAACTTTCCATTTTAATTTTTAAGTAATTAAAAAAAAAAAAATCCATTCTAATATTGTTTTTTTTCCCCAAAACTAACTTAACTTTATAAATATATTTTTTATAAGTAAAGCTAAATTTTTTTATTTTTTTATATTTATTTACGTACCGGTATTAATTTTATAGATATTTTTTTTTTTTTTTTTTAATTTGATATAATAATTATGTGATAAATTCATTCATCTAATTACTAACCTAACATCTTCACTACCCAATATCAGTTATTTATCTATCTTCACTACTACGACACCATCTTCACTACCACCACGAAATATCTTCACTACTCACCGTCACATCTATGGAGCCTGATTGTGAGAGAGAGAGAGAGAGGGCGTGGAGAGGAGATAGAATGTGAGAGAGAGAGAGAGAGATAGAATGAGTGTGTGTGTAGAGAGAGAGAGAGAGAGATAGAATGTGTGTGTGTAGAGAGAGAGAGAGAGATAGAATGTGTGTGTGTAGAGAGAGAGAATGTGTGTGTGTGTGTGAAGAGAGAGAGAGAGAGAGAGAGAGAGATAGAATGTGTGTGAGAGAGAGAGAGAGAGAGAGATAGAATGTGTGTGTGTGAAGAGAAAGAGAGAGATAGAATGTGTGTGTAGAGAGAGAGAGAGAGAGAGAGAATGTGCGTGTATATAGCGAGAGAGAGATAGAATGTGTGTGTGTGTCAGAGAGAGAGAGAGAGAATGTGTGTGAGAGAGAGAGAGAGAGAGAGAGAGAGAGAGAGAGAGAGAGAGAGCAAATTACCACATATTCTAGGTTAACTATGAATGAGAATATAATTAAGAAATAATAGGAATTAATTAAATAGTCTATTACTACTACTACTACTACTACTAATAATAATAATAATAATAATAATAATAATAATAACAACATTTTATTATTATTAACATTTGTACCCACTAACTCAAATAAATAATAATAATAAATAATAATAATAATAATAATTAAAAAAAAATTATATATATGAAGTCAATTATTTAAAATGGTTAGAAAAAGGAAAGAAAAAAAATTACCTAATGATAATAAAATGAAAACAACAACAACAACAACACAAACAACATCAACAACAACAACAACAACAGGAAAGAAAAGAAAGAAAAGGAAAGCGAATGGAGGAAAGTGTAGAAAGAGAGCAAGAAAAGAGAATGAAAGAGAGGAAGGAGGAAAGAAGGGGAAATTAACCCAGGGAATAAGAGAGAGAGAGAAAAAAGACAGTGAAATGAAAGAGAAAGAGAAAAAAGACAGTGAAATTAAAGAGAAAGAGAAAGACAGAGAAATTAAAGAAAAAGAGAAAGAGAGTGAAATTAAAGAGAAAAAAGAGAGTGAAATTAAAGAGAAAGAGAAAGACAGTGAAATGAAAGACAGTGAAATTAAAGAAAAAGAAGACAGTGAAATGAAAGAGACAGAGAAAGAAGAGAGTGAAATTAAAGAGAAAGAGAAAGAAGACAGTGAAATTAAAGAGAAAGAAGAGAGTGAAATGAAAGAGAAAAAAGACAGTGAAATTAAAGAAAAAGAAGACAGTGAAATGAAAGACAGTGAAATTAAAGAAAAAGAGAAAGAGAAAGACAGTGAAATGAAAGAGAGAGAGAAAAAAGACAGTGAAATAAAACAACACCAACAACAACAACAACAACACCAACAACAACAACAACCACAACAACAACAACAACACAAACAACAACGACAACAACAACAGGAACAACAACAACAACAACACGAACAACAACCACAACAACAACAACAACACAAACAACAACAACAACAGGAACAACAACAACACGAACAACAACAACAACAACCACAACAACAACAACAACAACAACACGAACAACAACAACAACAACAACAGGAACAACAACAACAACACGAACAACAACAAGAACAACAACAACAACACTCACTACCACCTTCACAACAACAACAACAACAACAACACGAACAACAACAACAACAACAACAACACGAACAACAACAACAACAACAACAACACGAACAACAACAACACGAACAACAACAGCACGAACAACCACAACAACAACAACAACCACAACAACAACAACACGAACAACAACACGAACAACAACAACACGAACAACAACAACAACAACAACACGAACAACAACAACAACACGAACAACAACACGAACAACAACAACAACAACAACACGAACAACAACAACAACACGAACAACAACAACAACAACACGAACAACAACAACAACAACACGAACAACAACAACACGAACAACAACAACAACACGAACAACAACAACAACAACAACAACAACACGAACAAAAGCAACAACAACACGAACAACAACAACAACAACACGAACAACAAAAACAACAGGAACAACAACAACAACAACACGAACAAAAACAACAACAACAACAACAACAACACGAACAACAACAACAACAACACGAACAACAACAACAACACGAACAACAACAACAACACGAACAACAACAACACGAACAACACGAACAACAACAACAACAACACGAACAACAACAACAACAACAACACGAACAACAACAACAACAACAACACGAACAACAACAACAACAACAACAACAACAACACGATAATATTGAAATACGTTCTTGTCAATGTCCAAGAAAATTATTGAGTGAAAAGAAGAGATTAATGTGCAACAACAACAACAACAACAAACGACAACAACAACAAACAACAACATGGTAGGAGAGAGGTGTGTTGTTATTTAAAGAGTTGTTTGAAAGGGCAGGAAAGAAGTTAGATTTAGACTGGTCAGATCAACAACAACAACCACAACACTCACTACCACCTTCACAACAACAACAACCACAACCTTCACAACAACAACAAGAACCACAACAACAACCACAACACTCACTACCACCTTCACAACAACAACAACCACAACAACAACTACAACAACAACAACCACAACAACAACAACCACAACAACAACCACAACAACAACAACAACCACAACAACAACAACAACATCCACAACAACAACAACAACAACAACAACAACAACAACAACAACAACAACAACAACAACCACCTTCACAACAACAACAACAACAACCACAACAACAACAACAACCACAACAACAACACTCACTTTCACCTTCACAATCACAACAACAACGCTCACTTTCACCTTCACAACCACAACCACCTCCTCCAGCACCACCACCAGCAGTAGTAAACATCTGTAACAAATGTAAGGGCACCCACCACCTCACCCGTCAGGAGTACGAAGCCCTTAGACTGGAAATACCCCCTACAGTTGGAACAAATATCAACAACAACACCACTACTACCACTACTACTACCACTACTACTACTACTACTACTATTACAGATGGTTGGCTCACTAACACACAGATAGTTTAGCGATATATGAGAAGAGATAAACTTACACCAGTCGATAAAAAGGTGTGTGAAGATTATGAGTTCCGTGGCAAGTACCTACTGATGTGTCTTAAGAAATATAAACAATGGGTGAGTCTCAGGAATCCCACCATGCTCAGTAGGTCACTTTACATTCACTCACACAATGATATGAGTGGTTATCCTAAAAATTCACACGTAACAAGAGCAAGGTTGGAATATAACAAGTTGATCATTAAACTATGTAGCAATAACGAGTCCTTCATCAAACATTACTTGCTAGCCACTTTAAGCGTGTTGCAAAATAAACATTACAGCGTGAAGAGGTTACGTCTGCTATTTGTGGTGATGGTATTACTATAGGAAGAGCCACAGTTAACAGACCCACTGGATATGGCAACAGTGGTTAGTCTGTGTACATTACCACTATGTAACCTTAACACATATCAGTACAGACCACTACCCGAGTTATTATTGACAGTGGCACATTGTCTTCTTGGTCAGCTGAGACCGTATGAGATCAACGAGTTAGACCCAGAACAACAAAACATCTTATTTGATTTCATAGTGAAGCCAACGTTGGTGCAGGTGTCATGTTGGCCCAAGGAAGGTGTGGACACAGGCCCTCTACTCAATAATGTAGTCAAGATTAACTTCCCCACCAGTTACCGTCCTTACTGGTTCCTGTTAGCTTTAGAGAAGACCACTAACCTTACTCCAGACACTATGTTATCCGATTTAATATGGCTTTGGCTCAGTACTTCCCTGAATCAAATCAACAAGGAGGGATCAACACTTAATCTTTTATATGTTGTTCCTTCCTACCTCAGTTCTCTAGAGATGTACCTAACCAAATTGACGCACATCCCACCGGCAGCTGAGTGTCTGAGTGCCCTGTTGACTAGACCACTTCGACTACTACCACTACCTCAACTACACACAACACCCACTAACACACTACCATCTCTTCGCCCACCCTGGCTGGAGGAAATGTGTCAAGATCCTGTCAGAGTGGAGGAGGAGGAGCTGGAGGTGGAGGTGGAGGTGCTGTAGGAGAAATAATCTGTTTAATTAGTGGAGGAGTATAATAAAAGTCAGTCTAGGTGGAGTGTTGTTACTGTGTGTGTGTGTGTGTAAGAGGAAGATAGTGTGTGTAAGAGGAAGATAGTGTGTGTGTGTGTGTGTGTGTGTGTGAGAGAGAGAGAGGAAGATAAATAGTGTATGTATGTGTGTGAGAAAGAGAGAGAGAGAGGTAGATAAATAGTGTATGTATGTGTGTGAGAAAGAGAGAGAGAGAGGTAGATAGTGTGTGTGTAAGAGGAAGATAGATAGTGTGTGTGTGTGAGAGAGAGAGAGAGGTAGATAGTGTGTGTGTGTGTGTGTGAGAGGAAGATAGATAGTGTGTGTATGTGTGTGAGAGAGAGGAAGATAGATAGTGTGTGTGTGTGTGTGAGAGAGAGGAAGATAATTAGTGTGTGTGAGAGGAAGATAAATAGTGTATGTGTGTGTGAGAGAGGAAAATAGTGTATGTGTGTGTGAGAGAGGAAGATAGTGTGTGTGTGTGAGAGAGAGGAAGATAGATAGTGTGTGTGTGTGTGTGAGAGAGAGAGAGGAAGATAAATAGTGTGTATGTGTATGAGAAAGAGAGAGAGAGAGGTAGATAGTGTGTGTGTGTGTGTGTAAGAGGAAGATAATTAGTATGTGTGTGTAAGAGGAAGATAAATAGTGTATGTGTGTGAGAGAGAGGAAGATAAATAGTGTGTGTGTGTGTGTGTGTTGTCAAGTAGAGGTATTAAAGGTGTAGTATGATAGTGTGTCTTCTCTCTCTCTCTCTCTCTCTCTCTCTCTCTCTCTCTCTCTCTCTCTCTCTCTCTCTCTCTCTCTCTCTCTAAATTTAGTAACTTATAGTATATCAAGATAACAAAAGTAATTCAATACTTAAGTTACACACACACACACACACACACGTAAACCTAAACACACATACACACACACACACGTAAACCTAATCACACACACACACACACACACACACACGTAAACCTAAACACACACACACACACACACACGTAAACCTAAACACACACATACACACACACACACGTAAACCTAAACACACACACACACACACACGTAAACCTAAACACACACATACACACACACACGTAAACCTAAACACACACACACACACACACACGTAAACCTAAACACACACACACACACACGTTCCTCTCTTTACTTCCCTCTCCCTAACTACTACTACCACTACTACCACTACTACTACTACTATCAGTTAGTTGTACGAATCCTCTCTTCATAAATGACTCTCTCTCTCTCTCTCTCTCTTTATCATCCTTCCCTTCTCCTCTCTTTCCTCGCCTTTTATGCTTTGCTGTTTGCTGTCTATGTCTCTCCTGTATTTCCCTCATACACGCACACACATACACACACACACACAAGAGAGAGAGAGAGAGAGAGAGAGGATAAGAATGTGTGTGTGTGTGTGTGTGTGGTGATGTGTTTGTTAGTTAGTTATAGTCAAACCAGAATATACTGAGCCCTAGGGTGGGGTCCGGATTAAGAGCGGCATTGCCAAATCATCACCAAAACAAACCCATATCGTTAAAATTTTAATGCATAAGCCAATTTGTAGTAGTTCTAAGTATTCGATATATAATACAATGTTAAAAAGAAGTATTTATAATGACGAGTTAGGTTCATTGTAAGTATATTGACAACAACTCTATACAACATGTGACATGCTATTTTGTACATGCTGCCACATCTCCTGTGACAAAGGGTTAATGGCGGGTTAAGGACACGTGTACTCATGTCAGTCACCTGGTCATTCTCGCACCATGTGGGTATGTTTTGGTGGTGATTTGGCAACGCTGCTCTTAATCCTCGACCCTACCCGAAGGCTCAGTATATTCTGGTTTGACTATAGTAATTCTCTCTCTGCACACACACACTCTATCTCTATCTCTCTCTCTGCACACACACACACACTCTCTCTCTGCACACACACACACTCTCTCTCACTACACACACACACTCTATCTCTCTCTCTGCACACACACACACACACTCTCTCTCTCTCTCTCTCTCTGCACACACACACACACACACTCTCTCACTCTCCTACAAGTAAACAAACAGTGTTGCCACATATAATATTATTACGAGTAATAAACATATTACTGCATTTAATTAATTTTATTTAGGCCTACTCTAATAACTCCACCCCCCCCACCCCCACCCCCCCACCTTCACTGTTAAGGGGGTGCGGGAGTAGGGGGACAGGCTTGTAAGGGGGGGGGGGTTGGGGGGTGCGAGAATAGGCTTGGGGTGGGTAGAAAGCCTGTCCCCTATTCCCGCACCCCCCTAACCCCCCCCCCCAAGCCTGTCGATCCCCCTACTCCCGCACCCCCCAAAACCCCCGCAAGCCTGTCCCCCTACTCCCGCACCCCCTAAGCCTGTCCCCCTACTCCCGCACCCCCCCAAAACCCCGCAAAGCCTGTCCCCTACTACTGCACCCCCCCCCCAAGCCTGTCCCCCTATTCCCTCACCCCCTCAAAGTCATGGTCAAATATCCACCAACACTTTCCTTCCATCGTGCAAATAAATCAGTATCATATCAAACTATAATCATACAACAACAACACCTTATGTCAACTCAACCCCCTCAATTATTATTATTATGAGGTGGTGCAAAATCATACACGTGTTGTTCTTTATTACCAAGATAATTATTTACTACGATGGAAGGAAAGTGTTGGTGGATATTATTATTATTATTATTATTATTATTATTATTATTATTATTATTATGAGGTGCTGCAAAATCATACACGTGTTGTTCTTTATTACCAAGATAATTATTTACTACGATGGTAGGAAAGTGTTGGTGGATATTATTATTATTATTATTATTATGAGGTGCTGCAAAATCATACACGTGTTGTTCTTTTATTACCAAGATAATTATTTACTACGATGGAAGGAAAGTGTGGGTGGATATTATTATTATTATTATTATTATTATTATTATGAGGTGGTGCAAAATCATACACGTGTTGTTCTTTATTACCAAGATATTAATTTACTAAGATGGAAGGAAAGTGTTGGTGGATATTTGATTGTGGCTGTACAATTATAGAGTTCAGCATAATTATAGAGTATAATATTATAGCCTAATAATGAATGAACCCTGGGTAGCCTAACATTACAACTGCAGTAGGCTACAGCTGTATTTGGGAATTTACCCTCACTTTAATTCCCTCCCTCTGTGGCTGGGTATCAGTTGGGATGTCGTGACGTGTGTGTGTGTGTGTGTGTGTGTGAGCAGCAGTTGACCTGGGCCTCCATAGACTATCCAAGGTCATTCTTATTGTTCAGTCATTTGCGCAAACCATCAATCACACACACACACACACACACACATACATACATATACACACACATACACACACACACAAACAGACACACACATACATACATACATATACACACACATATACATACACACACACACACACATACACACACATACACACACACATACATACATATACACATACATACATACATATACACATACATACATACATACATATATACACACACACCAACCACGGTTATGCCCAAGGTCCTTCTTTATTATTACTTAATAGGAAAGGCCTTGAGACTATTAATCATTCATGCCTGTGCAAACTAGGTGACTGTGCAATGATTTAAATTTTCCACACACTAGCTAGCAAGAAAACTGAGCAGTCACCACACATTATTATTAATCTCTGTACAAGGGTGTGTGTGATTGACGAATAGCTTAATTGTTAGATATTGTTCAGTCATTATACATATACACACACATACATACATACATACATATACATACATACATACACACACACACATACACACACACACACATACATACATACATACACACACACACACACACACACACACACACATACATACACACACACACACATACACATACATACATATATATACACACACACACCACGGTTATGCCTGCACAACCACCTAGTTTGCACAGGCATAAATGATAGTCTATGGAGGCCTTAACCCTTACACTGCCACCGACAACATATGCTGTTTTCACTTATAATAATTGTTTAAAAGTGGGAATGATAGGTTTAGGTACTTGGTGGTTACTGGCAACTCACCATGGTTTGGCACCTAACACAAAACCCAGCCAGGACAGTTGTTGGAGTATGATATGAGACATTAAGTGGTAAACGTATGCTATTTGGAGCCTACTATAAAATATAACTACTATAACTACTACATTATTCTGGGTGGTTTTGTTATTTCGTCGTGATGCCAGTCAATAAATTATATGATTGGAATTTTTTATATTAGTATTTACCATTTATTATTTATATGGTGTACAGTATATTTATATGTTTGAAAAATTTGTGTTATTGAACCAGAGGACACACGGACGCGGTTTGTGGTGGACATACAAGGACCACACACACACACACGTCCTTTGACTATTCACCACTGAAGAGGACAAACTGTATGGTAATAAATCATTTGTCTACCATTCTGACTTTTCTTCACCTTCACGTTCCTACTACAGTGGTGTTATTACTGTGTGACAAGTGTGTGTGACCATCAGAAAGCACCCGTGTGTCTCGGGAACAGAATACACTCGTCATACATAATTTCTGACCAGAGAGTGAGGAGTTAAAGCTTCGAATCGCCTGGTATTGCTTATTTCCCCACCCAGTACACCTATAGAAGCTGAGTTCGAATGCAGGGGGTACACTCGTGATAGGTAATTTCTGACCAGAGAAGAAACGGCAGGCACCACACACACACACATACCCTGCATTCGAACACAGCCTCTATAGGTGTACTGGGTGGGGAAATGAGCAATACCAGGCGATTCGAAGCTTTAACTCCTCACTCTCTGGTCAGAAATTATGTATCACGAGTGTACAGTTGGGGAATAATGTATCTGAACACTTTTGGCGACTTCTGGCAACATCCACCAAAGTAAACACATCAATGAGAGAAACTATTTATGAATTGAAGGATAACTTTTATTTCAGTGTCTGTGGTTGGTTGACGTCACCCAATATCAGTTATCGTTATGTAGTAATGAATACATTTTGTCTATTACTAACGTGTTTATCACTGACATTGTTACCAGAAGCCGTCAACGGTGTCCAGATACTTTGTTCCCTAACTGTACCTTATGTGTGGTGCCTGCCGTTTGTCTCTGGTCAGAAATTATGTATGACGAGTGTACGTGGTCTCTGGCCTTATTTACTCATCCACCCAGAGATTGTTATAAGGACAAATGATAATTACTGTATAAATTTGTACAGTAAAGCATGTTTTGTAAATTGTACAACAGTGAAAATTATTTTATTATTAGTGTTATGTAAGTAATAGATATTTGTACAACCAATTATAAAGTTTCTACAATGGTGTATTATAGGCTACACATTTTTAGTTTTTTCTGTCATAGTTCCTCACTAGCCTAGCTGGTACGCGATATTTTTTTGGTATTTATTGAAAGAATTACCGTTTTGTAGCAGTGTTGCCAGATCCGGCTAGGTCCCAGTACTTTGCCACGGTCATTTTCTGTACTTTACCACGGTTATTTCCCGGTAGTTTGTCCAGGTTAGGTCCCGGTAGTTTGCCCAGGTTAGGTCCCGGTAGTCTGATGCGGTCTATGTTAGGTTAGGTCAGGTCAGGTAAGGTCAGGCTAATTTCAAAAACCGTACACGATAACGGTAATTCATTCAATATTTACCTTTTTTTTCATTCTTCCTCTAAGAATAACAATTGATAAGTGTTTAGCTGTATTCCTAAATAGATGTAATATTTTACCGTTTCCATTACTACAATTACTTCTCTACTGTAGTATCTTCTGCTCTTGTAATAATCACTGCCAATATTTTACTTCCCGTTTGCCATATACCTCTCACACACGCTGTAATGCTCTTCATGTTAGTAGGTAAATAATAATATCGATAATTATTGAAAGAATTGCCGTTATTACGTACAGTACGTTTTTTCTACCTTCATTACCCACTTATTTTGACAATTCTAAAACAAATTAATGAGACTATTTTCTTCTATGGCATTTCATAATATCTAACAGACTACTTATATATTCTATCTGTATAGCATTGGCGACTTTAGATTACATAATATATTTCATGGTATTTTTAAAAGGAGTATTTTTTTTTTTTTTTTTTTTTTTTTTTTAATTGGCATCACTGCGAGTCACCAGTGTTGCCAGGTGCAGGAAAATTTCTCTGCAGCTCTTCTGTTGTTTTAGGAAATTATAATAAAATCCAAACAGGAAAATTATATACAGAGATTGTTCAAGAATATATGGGGGAAATTTCTGCCAGACCAAATACCAAAAATACCATCATTATCTAAGAATAAATAGTGAAATAATTGAGAGTAAATAGGGAAATTCTGATGTTGAAAATGAGGGTAGTGTGGCCAAATAGATCTGGCAACACTGACTCACTCACCACCAGCCACATGGACCTCGTAGTTGGACATTTTGTTATTATTATTATTATTATTATTATTTCCTTTTAAAACAGGTAATAACTTCAACTATTTATCCAGGCTTAATTTAAATAGTTTAATGGAGTATGTGTGGTACTATGGAGCCATCGTACCGGTACCATGCCATCGTATACACCATGAGTGTTCTTGAATATGGACTTTATAACTATGAAAACTAACAAACTTTTTTATTTACTTTTTATTTATTTTTTTATTTATTTTTATCATATGTCATTGAAGTCAAACATGTTGTCTCACCTCTCCATCATCATCTTCCTCTGGCGCTATATGATGTGGCTGCTCCGGCGCCTATTTTTCCAGATTTTAACCATTTTTTTTTGTTTCGTTATTCAATCGTAATGGATAATAAAATATATGGTAAATTTACAGAAGAACTGGGTTCACTATATTGTATATTTTAGTATCATTACCCACTATTTTGGACCATTCTAAGACACTTTTCATCTATGGTGTTTCTCTCGGAGATGCCTCGTTTTCGAGATATGCCCCGTTTTACAAACATAATTTGGAAATTAGTCTGACCTTACCTGACCTGACCTAACCTAACCTAGACCACAGCAGACTACCGGGACCTAACCTGGGCAAACTACCGGGACCTAACCTGGGTAAACTACCGGGTAAACTATCATAAAGTGACTGGGGCAAATTTCCGGGACCTAGCCAGATGTGGTAACACTGCGCGATCCTAGCCAAAAACCCAGTTATTCTGTAATAATACCAAATATATATATGTATGTATTTGTATGTTATTTATAATTATGGAGGTTGGGTTGGGAAGTAACTATATATATTTTTGTAGATTATAATTATTACCAAATAAAAAACTAACAATATTAATATCCTTTTTGGGTATTTATTGAAAGAATTACCATTTTGTAGCAGTGTTGCCAGATCCAGCTAGGTCTCAGTATTTTGCCCTGGTCATTTTCTGTACTTTACCACGGTTATTTCCCGGTAGTTTGCCCAGGTTAGGTCCCGGTAGTCTGCCCAGGTTAAGTCCCGGTAGTCTGATGCGGTCTAGGTTAGGTCAGGTAAGGTCAGGCTAATTTCAAAATGCCCCATTTGAATATGCCCTATCTTGGAAATGGGGCATTTGCAGAGAAAATGCCATAGAAGAAAATAGTCTTAGAATGGTCTGAATAAGTGGGTAATGAAGGTAGAAAAACCGTACACAATAACGGTAATTCATTCAATATTTACCTTTTTTTTTGTTTCGTTATTCAATCATAATGGATAATAAAATATATATATATGTATTTGTATGGTTTTTATAATTATGAAGGTTGGGTTGGGAAGTAACTATATATATTTGTAGATTATAATTATTACCAAATCGAAAACTAACAAAATTAATATTTTTTTTTTTTCAGATTTTATTTATAATGTTATTTATAATTATGGAGGTTGGGTTGGGAAGTAACTATATATATATAATTGTTGATTATAATTATTACCAAATCAAAAACTAACAAATATCGTTTTTTTTTTTTTTTTTTTTTTTCAGATTTTTAATCATTTTTGACTCCATTAATTAATCTTTCAAAATGTATAATGAAGGCTGGGTTGGGAAGTAACTATATATATTTTTTGTAGATTATAATTATTACCAAATCAAAAACTAACAAATATCCTTTTTTTTTTAAGATTTTTATTCATTTTTCACTCCATTAATTAATCTTTCAAAATGTATAATGAAGGTTGGATTGGGCAGTAACTATATATATTTGTAGATTATAATTATTTCCAAATTAAAAACTAACAAATATCCTTTTTTTTTTTAGATTTTTTTCAATTTTTAATCACTTTTGGATCTGTTAATCTCTCAAAATGTAAAATTATATATTATTTATATGAAGGTTGGGTTAGGAAGTAATTACTGTATATATAATTGTAGATTATAATTATTACCAAATCAGAAACTTAATTATCCTTCTCTTTTTTCAAGTTTTAATCACTTTTAGCTTAGTTAATCTCTCAAAATCTATAACGAAGATTGGGTTGGGAAGAAACTATGTGTATTTGTAGATTATAATAATTACCAAATCAAAAACTTAATTATTCATTTTTTTTTTTTTTTTTTTTTTTTTTTTTTTTTTTTTTTTTTTTTTTTTTCACTTTTGGCTCTGTTAGTCTCTCAAAATCTATAACGAAGATTGGGTCGGGAAGAAACTATATGTATTTGTTGTAGATTATAATTATTACCAAATCAAAAACTAACAATTTTTTTTTTTTTTTCAGATTTTAACCACTTTTTGCGTTGAAGAAGATGGCCTCGGTGGCAATGGCACAAGGGGTTAGGTCGCCCATTGAAGAGGCGGTTGATACGGTGAATAATTATTAATGCATACTTTATTTCATTTAATGTTTTTTTTTAAATTGGTAGGGTATAATAATAATAATAATAGTAATAATAATAATACTAATAATGATAATAGTAATAATAATAATACTAATAATGATAATAGTAATAATAATAATACTAATAATGATAATAGTAATAATACTAATACTAATAATGATAATAATACTAATAATGATGATAATAATAATAAAAATAGTAATAATAATAAAAATAGTTATTATAATAATAATAATACAATAATAATAATAATTATTATTATAATACTAATACTAATAATGATAATAATAATAATACAATAATGATAATAATAGTAATATTACTACTACTAATACTAATATTGATAATAATACTAAATATGATAATAATAATAATAGTAATACTACTACTACTAATACTAATAATGATAATAATACTAAATACGATAATAATAATAATAATAATAACAATAATAATAATAATACTGTACAAAATCAAAACGTGCATGAGTTAATTAATAATGATAAATAAATGATAATAATTATATACATTTCCACTATTTACATACAAATAATATACGGGTTGTACTCTATTTATTTTTATTTTTATTATTATTTATTTCTATTTATTTTTATTTTTATTTTTATTATTTCTATTTATTTTTATTTATTTTTATTTTTATTGTTATTTATTTTTATTTTTATTTATTTATTTTTATTTTTATTTATTTTTATTTTTATATTTATTTATTTTTATTTTTATTTATTTTTATTTATTATTTTTATTTTTATTATTATTATTTTTTTTTATTTTACAGTGGTCGTCGTTATTCGTGAAAGGCGTCACATCGACCCGCCAATCGGCCAAGTTCGTGAAGCAGCTCGTGGTGGTGTCGCTCTCCGCCGTGACGTATCTCCGAGCCTTCTTCCCCGAGGTAGTGCGGAGGACGGCGACGGCTTCCTACACGCGCTATGCTAGGAGGAAAAAAAATAGGATAGAAAATAGGAGGAAAAAAAATAGGAGATAAATAGGAGGAAAAATAATAGGAGGGAAAAATATAGGAGGAAAAAAAATAAGGGGAAAAAATAGAAGGAAACAAAAAATATAGGAAAAATAATAGGAGGGAAAAAAATAGGAGGAAACAAAAAAATAGGAGGAAACAAATGGGGGAAAAATAATAGGAGGAAACAAAAAAAATAGGAGGAAACAAAAAAATTGGAGGAAACAAAAAAATTGGAGGAAACAAAAAAAATAGGAAAAAAAGAATAGGAGAAAAAAAATAGATTAGTGCTTTATTATACAAGTAGTGTGTGGGGGCAGGGGGGGGGGGGTGTCTTTCATAGCATAGTGTGGGGGCCAGGAGGGGGTCTTTCATAGCATAGTGTGGGGGGGGTCTTTCAAAGCATAGTGTGGGGACCTCTATATTATATCACACTGAATGTAACTCGACCTCTTCCTTGTCCCCTCCCCCCTCCCCTATTCCTCCTCTTTCTCCCCCTCCCCCTATTCCTCCTCTTTCTCCCCCTTCCCCTATTCCTCCCCTCCTCCCACCCCTCCCCTATTCCTTCCCATCCTCCCCACCCTCCCTCCCCCACCCACCCCATCCCCTCCCACCCTACTCTTTCCTCATCCTCCCCATCCACCCTCCCTTCCCACCCTTCCCACCCATCCTAATCCTTCTTCTCTTCCTCCACACAGACAGCATACAGGGAACAGATCATCAACACACACCACCACAAGATTCTCACCCCGTCACCCCTCGCACCCGACGCCAGCCTCTTCGTACATCAGCTCTTCGGGTGCTTTGACGCCATCGACAAGAAATACGTGAGTGCGGCGGCGGTACACTCGACAGTCCTAAATTTTGTATCCAGGTCTTGTTATTGTTGAAGTTTCGAATCTTTTTATTTATTTTTTTTTATTATTATTATTATTATTTTTTTTTTTTTTTTTTTTTTTTTTTTTTTTGTCATACTAGTGAACCAATTACAAAAACGCTTATTCTGATTCATATTATTTGTATTCAGGTCTTGTTGTTATTGAAGTTTCGAATTTTTTTTTTTTTTTTTTTTTTGTCATACTAGTGAACCAATTATTACAACACTTATTCTGTTTCATATTTGTATCCAGGTCATGTTGTCGTTGAAGTTTCGATTTTTTTTTTTTTTTTTTTTTTATTATTTTTTTTTTATTATTATTATTATTTTTTTTTTTTTTTTTTTTTTTTTTTTGTCGTACTAGTGAACCAATTATTACAGCACTTATTCTGTTTCATATTATTTGTATTCAGGTCTTGTTGTTGTTGAAGTTTCGAATTTTTTTTTTTTTTTTTTTTTTTTTTTTTTTTTTGTCATACTAGTGAACCAATTATTACAACAACATTTATTCTGTTTCATATTTGTATCCAGGTCTAATTAAAGTTTTGAATCATACAGCACTTATCCTGTTTCATATTTGTATCCAGATCTTGTTGTTGTTGAAGTTTCGAATCATTTGACATACTAGTGAACCAATTACAACAACACTTAATCCTGTTTCATATTGGCTTGAGCTCGTTAAATACTCACTCAATTAGGCTATTCAAAGCTTGTTAAATCTTCACTCAATCAGGCTATTCAAAGCAAGCCTGGATACATATTTAGAATTACGGCAATACATTAAATTATTTGTGTTTTATCATCTCCTCATATTTCCTTATAATTATATCTGAAAAGATAATTAATTAATTCCAATGTGTGAATGTTTTTTTTTTTTGTATAATTATTGTGTAGCATTTAATTTTGTCTGTAAAATAATAAGTGTCACTTAATATTTTCTTCTTATATAATTATGTAGGATTTAATTTTGTCCGTATAGTGACAATTATTTCTTATATAATTATGTAGCTTTTAAATTTGTCCGTATAATTATATTAATAATTATTTCTTATGTTTTTATGTATAATTTAATTTTTTTGTCTGTATAGTAAATGTCACATAATTATTTTTTGTATATATAATTGGGTATGATTTAATTTTGTCTGTATAGTAACATAATTATTTTTTATATATATAATTATGTAGCATTTAATTTTGTCCGTATAGTAACAATTATTTCTTATATATCTATGTATAATTAATTTATTTTGTCTGTATAGTAAATGTCACATAATTATTTTTTATATATATAATTATGTTTAATTTAATTTTGTCTGTAAAATAATAAGTATCACATAATTATTTTTTTTATATATAATTGTGTAGCATTTAATTTTGTCCATATAATTATTTCTTATATAATTATGTAGCATTAAATTTTTTTGTCTGTATAGTAAATGTCACATAATTATTTTTTTATATATATAATTGTGTATAATTAAATTTTGTCTATATAGTAACATAATTATTTCTTATATATTTATGTATAATTAAATTTTTTTGTCTGTAAAGTCAAAGTTTCACATAATTATTTTTTATATATATAATTATGTAGCATTTAATTTTGTCTGTATAGTAACATAATTATTTCTTATATAATTATGTAGCATTTAATTTTGTCTGTAAAGTAACAATTATTTCTTATATATTTATCTATAATTATTTTTTATATATATAATTGTGTATGATTTAATTTTGTCTGTATAGTAACATAATTATTTCTTATATAATTATGTAGCATTTAATTTGGTCTGTAAAGTTAAAGTTTCACATAGGGCCGTATGCAAGGACGTCCGTGGTGTATACGACGGCGTGGTACCGGTACGACGGCCCTGTTAAAAAATTATTCGCCCTTAAGAGTCGGAGCATCGTTACCACGCCATCGTATACACCGTGAATGTTCTTGAATATGGACCATGATTATTTTTGTTATTATATTGAGTACTGTATTTATTGTTCTGACACATCTTTTCTTGCCCCCCCCCCCCTTGCCCTCGTCCCCCCCCCCCGCCCTTGCCCCCCCCTTTCCTCGTCCCCCCCTTTCCTCGTCCCCCCCTTTCCTCGTCCCCCCCCTTTCCTTGCCCCCCTTCCCTCGTCCCCCCTTCCCTCGTCCCCCCTTCCCTCGTCCCCCCTTCCCCTGCCCCCCTTCCCCTGCCCCCCTGCCCTTGTCCCCCTGCCCTTACCCCCCCTTCCCTTGCCCCCCTTTCCTCGTCCCCCCCCCTTCCCTTGTCCCCCCCTTTCCTCGTCCCCCCTTTCCTCGCCCCCCCTTCCCCTGCCCCCTCTGCCCCTGCCCCCTCTGCCCTCATCCCCCCTTTCTTCGCCCCCCCCCCCCTGCCCCCATCCCCACGCAGCTGAGGGAGTTATGCCTGGTGGTATTCCAAGATGACATTGACCAACCCCTAGAGACATACACACACACGTTCTCATACAACAGGCAAGGCACACCCAGCCTAGCACACTTCACTGTCTCAGATGGGTAAGTTAAGTAAGGGGGTGCGGGAGTATGGGGCAAGCTTGGGGGTGGGGGGAATAGGGGGCAGGCTTGGGGGGGGGGGGTGCGGGAATAGGGGTTACAGGTTTGGGGGGGTGCGGGAGTAGGGGACACGCTTGGGGGGGTGCGGGAGTAGGGGACAGGCTTGGGGGGGGGGACTGGGGGGTGCGGGAATAGGGGTTACAGGTTTGGGGGGGTGTGGGAATAGGGGTTACTGCTTTGGGGGGGGGGACTGGGGAGGTGTGGGAATAGGGGGACAGGTTTGGGGTGAGGGGGACTGGTGGTATTCCAAGATGACATAGACCAACCCCTAGAGACATACACACACACGTTCTCATACAACAGGCAAGGCACACCCAGCCTAGCACACTTTACTGTCTCCGATGGGTAAGTTAAGTAAGGGGGCAGTGTTGGAGTTGATTATTTTTATTTACACACTCCATCTTTGTTGTTGTTATTGTTGTTGATGTTCTCCCGGGGCAGAATGGCCTCCTGCCCCACAGACCCCTGGTACACTCTGGTCACAGTGAAAAAATAAATTAAAATAAAGGAGGGGCTGTATGTCCCTATATGCCTGGGCTACCAAAGCACATCCCAAGGAAATGGGACCACAGCTTACTGGACCAGGGAGTCTGGGGGCCTCATTGGGGGGAAGGCTTTGATCCCGGGCCCAAGTCCACGTTACCACTAGATCTACAAGTGGGGCCGTACCTTCCATGACACCAGCCCTGAAGGCACCATAAGGGGCAGGGAGTTTACACTGCTGCATGCAAAGGGAAATACACCCCCGTGTGCTGGCGGTCCACACACCAGTGGGAAAAAAAAAAAAGTCCTCCGGTTGCAGTACACCTCACGTGTATTTTTAATCCATGTGGACAGATGTCGTCAAATGCACTAGAAAGTGACCAGATCCTACAACAATCTTTATTCTAGCCCTGTGGGGGATAACTAATATTCACAGAGAATAAAGTCAGCCCCACTGGGCCCTGTTGATGTTATTGGCAGTGTTGGAGTAGATTATTTTTGTTTACTCACTCCGGTGTTGTTGTTGGCTTATTTTTATTTACTCACTCTATCTTTGTTATTATTGGCAGTGTTGGAGTAAATTATATTTATTTACTCACTCCATTTTTATATACACACTCTATCTTTGTTGGAGTAGATTATTTTTATTTACACACTCCATTTTTTATTTACACACTCTTATCTTTGTTGTTGTTGTTGGCAGTGATGGAGTAGGCAGTGTTGGAGTAGATTATTTTTATTTACACACTCCATTTTTATTTACTCACTCTATCTCTGTTGTTGTTGTTGTTGTTGGCTTATTTTTATTTACACACTCTATCTTTGTTGTTATTGTTGTTGTTGTTGGCAGTATTGGAGTAGATTATATTTATTTACTCACTCCATTTTTTATATACACACTCTATCTTTGTTGTTATTGTTGTTGTTGTTGGCAGTGTTGGAGTAGGCAGTGTTGGAGTAGATTATTTTTATTTACACACTCCATTTTTATTTACACACTCTATCTTTGTTGTTGTTGGCAGTGATGGAGTAGAATATTTTTGTTTACACACTCTATCTTTGTTGTTGTTGTTGTTGTTGGCAGTGATGGTGTAGGCAGGAGTCTCCGTTACCCCACCATGCAGCTCCTCTCCACCCTCGGTAACTTCCTCCATCAACCCGTCATCCGCTCTCACTCAGACCTCCTCCTCGGCTTCAAACTCAAGTATTATGATGAGGGTGAGTGGTAGTGGTGGTGGTAGTGGTGGTGGTGGTGGTGGTGGTAGTGGTGGTGGTAGTGGTGGTGGTGGTAGTGGTGGTGGTAGTGGTGGTGGTGGTACTGGTGGTGGTGGTGGTAGTGGTGGTAGTTGTGGTGGTGGTGGTGGTGGTGGTGGTGGTAGTGGTGGTAGTGGTGGTGGTGGTGGTGGTTTTATGGTGGTAGTGGTGGCGGTGGTGGTGGTGGTAGTGGTGGTCGTGGTAGTAGTAGTGGTAGTTTTATGATGGTAGTAATGGTGGTGATAGTAGTTGTAGTTTTATGATAGTAGTAGTAGTAGTTTCATGATAGTGGTAGTAGTAGTAGTTTTATGATAGTAGTAGTAGTAGTAGTTTTATGATAGTAGTAGTAGTAGTAGTTTCATGATAGTAGTAATAGTGGTAGTTTCATGATAGTAGTAGTAGTAGTAGTAGTAGTTTTATGATGGTAGTAGTAGTTGTAGTTTCATGATGGTAGTAGTGGTAGTGGTTTTATGATGGTAGTGGTAGTTTCATGATAGTAGTAGTGGTAGTAGTAGTAGTTTCATGATAGTAGTAGTAGTAGTTTCATGATAGTAGTAGTAGTAGTAGTAGTTTCATGATGGTAATGATAGTAGTAGTAGTAGTTTCATGATAGTAATGGTAGTAGTGGTAGTAGTAGTTTCATGATAGTAGTAGTAGTAGTAATGGTAGTTTCATAATAATAATAATAATAGTGTTACTTTTCTCACCAACAGTAACACCAGCTGACTACGACCCACCAGGATTCATTCCAGTCACAGAAACAGAACCCATCTTCCCATTCACTGTGGTTAAAATTAAGGTTAGTATCTGTGTGTGTGTGTGTGTGTGTGTGTTGAAGATGGTCTGTGTGTGTGTGTTGAAGATGGTCTGTGTGTGTGTGTGTGTGTGTGTTGAAGATGGTCTGTGTGTGTGTGTTTCCATGTGGTTAAAATTAAGGTTAGCAGCTTGGGTTGGGCTGTGTGTGTGTGTGTGTGTGTGTGTGTGTTGAAGATGGTCTGTGTGTGTGTGTGTGTGTGTGTGTTGAAGATGGTGGTGGTAGTGTGTGTGTGTGTGTGTGTGTGTGTGTGTGTTGAAGATGGTGGTGGTGGTGATGGTAGTGGATATAATTATAGTAGATTAAGGTTAGCATCTTGGGTTGGTCTGTCTGTGTGTGTGTGTGTGTGTGTTGAAGATGGTGGTGGTGGTGGTGGTGGTGGTGGTGGATTTAATTATAGTGGTGGTGGTGGTGGTAGTGGTGGATTTAATTATAGTGGTGGTGGTGGTGGTGGTAGTGGTTATAATTATAGTGGTGGTGATAGTGGTTGTAATTATAGTGGTGGTGGTGGTAGTAGTGGATATAATTATAGTGGTGGTAGTTGTGGATATAATTATAGTGGTGGTGATAGTGGTTATAATTAGGTTTGATGATGAAAGAATATTGACCTCAAGCGTGAAGATGAAGATTTGGTATATGTATGTATGTATGTATGTATGTATGAAAGCGCTTGGGACTCCCTGTTTATTTTTCCTTCCTTGTGGATTTACGCATATGTATGTATGTACAGTCGCGGTCATATATAATCATCCACATATGGGTATCTCAAACAATTTACTGTCTAATGTTTTCACGTTCTCATATAATGTTATTGTTTTAAGTAGTGTGTAGCTGCTTGTGGTAAATTAATAGATGGTAGTTAACGTGTGTGTGTGTGTGTGTGTTATTGTTTTAAGTAGTGTGTAGCTGCTTGTAGTAAATTAAAAGATGGTAGTTAACGTGTGTGTGTGTGTGTTATTGTTTTAAGTAGTGTGTAGCTGCTTGTAGTAAATTAATAGATGGTAGTTAACGTGTGTGTGTGTGTGTGTTATTGTTTTAAGTAGTGTGTAGCTGCTTGTATTAAATTAAAAGATGGTAGTTAACGTGTGTATGTGTGTGTGTTATTGTTTTAAGTAGTGTGTAGCTGCTTGTAGTAAATTAATAGATGGTAGTTAACATGTGTGTGTGTGTGTGTGTGTTATTGTTTTAAGTAGTGCGTAGCTGCTTGTAGTAAATTAAAAGATGGTAGTTAACCTATATATTGGAAAGTTTATCAGCTAAGGAACGGAGGGAAGCAGTCAAAAATTTACATGAGTTACTCCTATATGGATGATTATTTTTGACCGCGACTGTATGTATGTATGTATGAAAGCGCTTGGGACTCCGTGTTTATTTTTCCTTCCTTGTGGATTTACGCATATGTATGTATGTGTGTGCGTTTTACATAATTTCAGGTCGGGAAGGTGAGCACAGGATTTCACAAAGTTCGTCTTGATGTGATCACTGCGGCTCTTGATAAACACGACAACAACAACACTCCCTCTGTATCCTCATGTCACATCTCAAACCAGGGGGTGAGTGTTTCTGTACGTGTGTGTGTGTGTGTGTGAGAGAGGGGGTGGGTGTGTGTGTGTGTGTGTGAGAGAGAGAGGGGGTGTGTGTGTGAGAGAGAGAGAGGGGGTGAGTGTGTGAGAGAGAGAGGGGGTGAGTGTGTGTGTGTGTGTGTGTGTGTGTGTGTGTGTGTGTGAGAGAGACAGAGAGTCTGTGTACATGTGTGTGTGTGTGTGTGTGAGAGAGAGAGAGAGAGAGAGAAGGGGAGAGAGTCTGTGTACATATGTGTGTGTGTGTAAGAGTCTGTGTACATGTGTGTGTGTGTGAGAGAGTCTGTGTATGAGTGTGTATGTGTGTACATGTGTGTGTGTGTGTGAGAGAGTCTGTGTACATGTGTGAAAGTCTGTGTACATGTGTGTGTGTGTATGAGAGTCTGTGTACATGTGTGTGAGAGAGAGAGAGTGAGAGAGTCTGTGTACATGTGTGTGTGAGAGAGTCTGTGTACATGTGTGTGTGTGTGTGTGTGAGTGTGAGAGATAGAGACAGATAAAGACAGACAGTGACTCCATGTTTGTATTTCAGAGAGACATTTCCTTCACCACCACCACTGACAACGAAAGCCAAGAGAACACACCATACAACCCAGTCCTTAAAGCTTCACAACAACAACAACAACAGCCTCAACCACAACAAAAACAAAAACAAAAGCACCAACAACAACCCCACCACCAACAACAACAACAACAAAAGAACCACCAACAACAACAAAAGCACCACCAACAACAACAACAACAAAAATACCAACAACAACAACAACAACACCAACAACAACACCACCACCACCACCAAAAACAACAACACCACCACCACCAACAACAACAACAAAAGCACCACCACCACCAACAACAACAACAACAACACCTCCACCACCAACAACAACAACAACAACAACACCACCACCACCACCAAAAACACCACCATCACCACCACCACCAACAACACCAACACCACCACCACCACCACCAACACCACCAAAAACAACAACAACAACAACATCCAAACCCCAGTCTAACCCCCAACACGCCCCGGGTCCGATACGTCCCTCGGAAACCCCTCCTCAGGCGACACACACACAGTACGTACACACAAGGTCACTGTATGTATGTATGTGTGTATGTATGTATGTACAGTCGTGGTCAATAATAATCATCCACATATGGGTATCTCAAACAATTTACTGTCTAATGTTTTCACGTTCACATAATTATGATGTTATTGTTTTAAGTAGTGTTTAGATGCTTGTAGTAAATTAAAAGATGGTAGTTAACGTGTGTGTGTGTGTGTGTGTGTGTGTTATTGTTTTAAGTAGTGTGTATCTACTTGTATTAAATTGAAAGATGGTAGTTAATGTGTGTGTGTGTGTGTGTGTTATTGTTTTAAGTAGTGTGTAGCTGCTTGTATTAAATTAAAGGATGGTAGTTAACGTGTGTGTGTTATTGTTTTAAGTAGTGTGTAGCTGCTTGTAGTAAATTAAAAGATGGTAGTTAACCTGTTTATTGGAAAGTTTATCATCTAAGGAACAGAGGGAAGCTGTCAAACTCTTACGTGAGTTACCCCTATATGGATGATTATATTTGACCGTGACTGTATGTATGTATGTATGTATGTATAGTGAGTGTTTGTTTCTGTCTGTGTGTGTGTGTTATATTATATAGTAAAACACCATATAACTAAATTTTAGACATGGAAAACAGACCAATATAATTATTATGTACCAACAAAGTTTTATTGGTCATTATAGAAGATAAAATAATAATCTCACTCCTTTAATAAATAAGTAAAGTTAAAAATTACAGACTTATACCTCTGATAATAATAAAATAAAGTAGAATAAACTCACTCCACTCATAAATAAATGAAATAAGTAAAATAATATAAACTTATACCACTGGTCATAATAAAAGATAATAAAATAATCTCACTCCATTAATAAATAAAATAAGTGAAAAATTACAGACTTATTTCTCTGGTCATAATTGAAGATGATAAAATAATCTCACTCCATTAATTAATAAGTAAATAATTACAGACTTATTTCTCTGGTTATATTAGAAGAAAGTAAAATAATCTCACTCCATTAATTAATAAGTGAAAAATTACAGACTTATTTCTCTAGTTATAATTGAAGAAAGTTTAATAATCTCACTCCATTAATTAATAAAAAAAAAATTACAGACTGATTTCTCTGGTTATAATTGAAGATAAAATAATAATCTCACTCCATTAATTAATAAGTGAAAAATTACAGACTTATTTATCTGATTATAATTGAAGATAAAATAATAATCTCACTCCATTTCTGAACAGGCAACTCATTCTGGTTTTCATCTCCAAGTCCCCACAACCACCACCACCACACCACCACCTCCTCCACCTACCACCTTCCCTACAACACACCCAGTCCAGTTATTATCCCTGCAAATACACTCATCAGTAGTCTCATACAGGACAACATCAACACACCCAGTCCAAACATCATCATGGCATCTGGCACCATGGACAGTCCTCTCTTCTCACACCAAGCCATGAGTCAGGTTGGTTGGTTGGTTGGTTGGTTGGTTGAGTGTGGTATTGTTGTTAATTTTACTCTTCCAATAAAACTTACCATAATGACGAGGGATAATAGTGGAGGTGTTGACAATACCGTTCCACGAGAAAGAGTGGCCGAGCCTGGCCAGGCTTGGGGCCAGCGCTGGTCACCGCCACACTTCAGGATGTTACCACCAGGTGGCTCACACATCAGCACAGTGCCAGATTAAAAATTTTTCTTCTGATGATCTTCGCCGAAAATCCCCTCTCTAGCCAATACTAGGAGGCCTGGATGGCCTGGGCTAGATAGGGGATAGGTTCTATAGCAATCCACCTGTGCTGGTTCCACTTTACCAATAAAAAGGCATTTTGTTGCTAAATTTGTACAGTATTACAAAATAATGGGACCTGATTGACAAAGAGAACTTTTCATCAAAGAAAAAGTTGAATAATACCAACCTAAGTGTTATTACCAGTTAGGTTTTGTTGACATGAGGAGTTTTACACACTGTGTGGTGTTGGTCAAGTTTAGGAGCAACTGATTCCACCAAACTATGCCATGATACAAATTCCCTTCAGTGTTACTAGATACAATAACCCAAACATATTAACCCTCTCCCTTCCTACTTTAAAAAATATAATTACCCAAACATATTAACCTATCCCTTCCTACTTTCATTAACACTCTCATGCACAACTCTCGCCCACAATGCATTTTAGGAAAAAAAAATAATAACTTTACGTTCGCTCACAAACACCAAGTTGGCGTCCTTATTTAAAAAAAAATCCTTGTTATAAGTCAACCATTGGGCAGATTTAGTTTAAATTTGGACGGCTCATAGGCGACCTGTACACTGGTAACAATATAATGAAACACACACACTGTCTAGATAATCTGGCCTTGGTCTGTTTCCCCAATTCAAACTAGCTCACTAAAGGCAAGGTGTGTCCTGCTTCACACACAGTTTAAAGGGAAGGGTATACTTTTGTTACATTGGAGTGCCTTGATTCCTCCAAAGTATGTCAGGAAACAGAACCAAATTAACAAAAAATAGTGGTGTTCTGTTGCTTGGAATAGTTTGGAGGATTCAGTTGCTCCAGATTTTTAAGGAGATGGTATACTTTTATTACATTGGAGTGCCTTGATTCCTCCAAAGTATTCTAGAAAACAGAGTCAGATTAACAAAAATAATGGTGTTCTGTTGCTTGGAATCGTTAGGAGGAATCATCAATATCTCCTAAAATGCCTAAACTTTACCCTCCCCTTAAGGACCCTGTGATCGTGTATGAGACTTGGTGGCTTCTGATTCCTCCTGACTATGCCACGAAACAAACAAGCTCCTTCCATATAGGTGTGTGTGTTTCGTGGCAATATTTGAAGGACTCATTTACCTCCAATTTTCTTACTACTACAACACAGGGTCCGTAAACAAAACAAAACCGTACTAGAGAGAGTTAATATGATAACGTACATATATTTACCTTCCCCTGCTAGAGAGAGTAAATATAATAACCTACATATTTATTTACCTTCTCCTTCTTTTGTTGTTTACTTCAGGTACCAGTATCGTCCCTGCAGGCCTTCGTGCGGGAAATCAACCAAACCAACGCACACCATCTACCACTTCAACCACCACCACTACAACCACTCTTTCGACCATCACAACGACCACTACTTCAACGACCACTCTTTCAACCATCACAACCACCACTACTACAACCACTCTTTCAACCACCACCACTACAACCACTCTTTCAACCATCACAACCACCACTACCACCACAACAACCACCACTTCAACAACCACCACCACTACAACCACTCTTTCAACCATCACCACCACTTCAACCACCACTACAACCACAACCACAACCACAACCACAACCACCACTTCAACAACCACCACCACTTCAACCGTCCTCATTTTCCAATTTCCCCGACACTTATCACACGAGGGAAAATATCGTGTCGAGTTTTCCCGGTCATAATTACACACAGGCATCAAGTTTCCCTCCTGAGAACCACCATTTTGAAGGAGAGATGATGAGAGATGATGATGATGGTGTGGAGGTGAAGGAAGAGGCGATAGATATTAAGGAAGAACCAATCGAAGAAGAGGAACGAGAGGAACTGATGGAAAGGGAAAGAAAATGGCAGAAAATATACCATAATGAAAATACGAACGAATATACAGTGTTGCCAGAAGAGAAGGAGATGAGGAAGATCGGAAGCGCACAGAGAAATGCAAAATCAAATGAAAACATACCAGAAAGGGGAATAAACGAAAGAGATATAACAGAGGGAATGGAAGGCAGAGAAAGACTGAAAGGTAAACACAGGAATTCACAAGAAGAGGAAAACTGTGTGGAAGTGTTATTGGTTAGTCAGTCTGAGAATTACACACAACAACAACAACAACAACAACCACCACAACAACAACCACCACAACAACAACAACAAGCACAACCACATCAACAACAACCACAACAACAACCACAACCACATCAACAACAACCACAACAACAACAACCACAACAACAACAACCACCACCACCACCACCACCACCACCACAACAACAACAACCACAACAACAACAAACAATGGCCAGACAGCATGAGGAACAACAACAACAACAACAGGGACGAAGACAGAGAAGAAGGTCCTACAAAGACAATCGGAAGGTAGGTTAATTGGCGACACTTTTTTTTGAGATGAAGAAAAAATAAATAAATATATATACAGTAAATTTTTTTTTTTTTTTTTTTTTTTTTTTTTCTAATATATGTGTGTGTACTGTTTTGTAATGAATGTGTGTGTGTACAGTAAGCGCTCTTTGTACATTACACCCTTGTTTTGTACTGTTGTGTGTGTACTGTACTGTTTTGTAATGAATGTGTGTGTGTACAGTAAACACTCTTTGCACATTACACACACACACACACACACACACATACACACACACACACACACACACAAACACACATACCCAGTGGTGAATAAATGAGGGATTTACTATACAACTTCATAATCAATGCTAAAATACACATCCACAACAACAACAACAACAACAACAACAACAACAACATCAACAACAACAACAACAACTATAGTGAATAAGAAGGCATTACTATAGTCCGACCACTCTAAAAATGTGGTTTGGGTGGGGACGTGTGGGTGGGTTGCCGCGAATTCTGAGCCCTAACTGACAGAAGGGTGACCTGACTTACCTTCACCTCATGTCTGCCTCAGGATAATTTTTTAATCCTGGTCCGACCCTACACCACACCCAGACACCAACTGGTAACCACGTGTCTTAGTTCCCCGCCTCCCTCTTCGTCAATCATTCCTTTTTTCCTCCCTCTTCGTCAATCATTCCTTTTTTCCTCCCTCTTCGTCAATCGTTCCTTTTTTCCTCCCTCTTCGTCAATCATTCCTTTTTTCCTCCCTCTTCGTCAATCATTCCTTTTTTCCTCCCTCTTCGTCAATCATTCCTTTTTTCCTCCCTCTTCGTCAATCATTCCTTTTTTCCTCCCTCTTCGTCAATCATTCCTTTTTTCCTCCCTCTTCGTCAATCGTTCCTTTTTTCCTCCCTCTTCGTCAATCATTCCTTTTTTCCTCCCTCTTCGTCAATCATTCCTTTTTTCCTCCCTCTTCGTCAATCGTTCCTTTTTTCCTCCCTCTTCGTCAATCATTCCTTTTTTCCTCCCTCTTCGTCAATCATTCCTTTTTTCCTCCCTCTTCGTCAATCATTCCTTTTTTCCTCCCTCTTCGTCAATCATTCCTTTTTTCCTCCCTCTTCGTCAATCATTCCTTTTTTCCTCCCTCTTCGTCAATCATTCCTTTTTTCCTCCCTCTTCGTCAATCATTCCTTTTTTTCTGTAATCTATATTTTCACTTTCTCCTCAGTATACTCTAATTTCTTCACTTTATGAATCTCTCTCGTTCATATGATTCATCTAATTTTACATCCTAAGTACAATAGTTCCATTACATTACACTCCACGTACAGTATTGCTGAGCTGCCATCGTGTCAGAGTCAAGATAGAAAATTAACAGCGGGAACACTTGACAGAAATTTAAATACTTCCCTCAGGGCCTTGTTAATTACCTCCCAGGTGATATATATGTACCGTGTTCCAGGTGTTGGTAGTGATGGGTATTGACACTCATGATAGTTTTAACATTTATTATTTTTATTAAGGAACGAGTATATATATCACTTCCATTTCTTCATAAAGTATTATAAACACAATTGTTGCATTACATACCCAACTTAGAACTATGACCAATGTCAAATAAAAGTAGCAACATATTCGTAGCACCACTGCGAAATGTGTATGCCACATTTCTATATTATTACATCAAGACGTTGCATTATAAAATTTATTTGCTATTGACAAACTTAAGTATATATTATAAAATTGTTTTGTTATGTGTTCGGGTATTTTACATTACATCACACAAGCTACGAATCGCTAGTTTAAGAAACGTGGCGACGCTGTAAACGGTGACAGATCCCTCACGTCCCCACCCAAACCACATTTTAAGAGTGGTTGGACAATATCATACTAAATGTTGGGATATAAATATTTATTATCGCTATTTATATTTATATTTATATTTACAGACTTCCTTAGTAACAATGCAGACCGAAACAGAAGACCTTACTTTACCGCAACCCTCCCAGGAATACAGTACAACACAGGAATACAATAATGGGAATACAACACAGGAATACAACAATAATGGGAATACAACACAGGAATACAATAATAGAAATACAACACAGGAATACAACAATAATGGGAATACAACACAGGAATACAACAATGGGAATACAACACAGGAATACAACAACAACACGAATACAACACAGGAATACAATAATGGGAATACAACACAGGAATACAACAATAACAACAAGAATACAACACAGGAATACAACAACAACAACAGAAATACAACACAGGAATACAACAACAACAACAACAGGAATACAAACACAACACCCGCAGAAGATAAACAAACGAGAAAAACTCAAATAAGAACAACAAGGAAATTGAGGGAGAGAAACGTAATCAAAGTGAAGGGGAAGGAAAACATGGAAAGTCTCACACCTCACCACCACCACCACACCTCACCAACACCACACCTCATCACCACCTCACCACCACCAGCACACCTCACAACCACCACACCTCACCACCACCACACCTCACCAGTCAGGAAGAGAGAGAAAAGAAGTGCTGCTATCAACACCACTCGGAAAAACAAGGTGAGACTGTGTTAATTTTATAAGAAAAGTGCTGTACTGTGTTGGTCCATTCCTTTTGTTTCCTTGGTGCTTGCTGTCCTGTCCGACCTCTTTATCACCCCTTCCCACCTCTCTATCACCCCTTCCCACCTCTCTATCACCCCTTCCCACCTCTCTATATACCCTTCCCACCTCTCTATCACCCCTTCCCACCTCTCTATCACCCCTTCCCACCTCTCTATCACCCCTTCCCACCTCTCTATATCCCCTTCCCACCTCTCTATATCCCCTTCCCACCTCTCTATCACCCCTTCCCACCTTTCTATCACCCCTTCCCACCTCTCTATCACCCCTTCCCACCTCTCTATATCCCCTTCCTACCTCTCTATCACCCCTTCCCACCTCTCTATCACCCCTTCCCACCTCTCTATCACCCCTTCCCACCTCTTTATCACCCCTTCCCACCTCTCTATATACCCTTCCCACCTCTCTATCACCCCTTCCCACCTCTCTATCACCCCTTCCCACCTCTCTATATACCCTTCCCACCTCTCTATCACCCCTTCCCACCTCTCTATCACCCCTTCCCACCTCTCTATATCCCCTTCCCACCTCTCTATCACCCCTTCCCACCTCTCTATATACCCTTCCCACCTCTCTATCACCCCTTCCCACCTCTCTATCACCCCTTCCCACCTCTCTATCACCCCTTCCCACCTCTCTATCACCCCTTCCCACCTCTCTATCACCCCTTCCCACCTCTCTATCACCCCTTCCCACCTCTCTATCACCCCTTCCCACCTCTCTATATCCCCTTCCCACCTCTCTATCACCCCTTCCCACCTCTCTATCACCCCTTCCCACCTCTCTATCACCCCTTCCCACCTCTCTATCACCCCTTCCCACCTCTCTATCACCCCTTCCCACCTCTCTATCACCCCTTCCCACCTCTCTATCACCCCTTCCCACCTCTCTATCACCCCTTCCCACCTCTCTATCACCCCTTCCCACTGGTGAATGAGGAATCTAGCATCCTCTACCATACCCTGGCCTGTTCTGTCTGTCTCCTTACTATCTCTCATTCCTTCTGGGTAGCCGACGAGATATATTATTAAATTATATTAATGTTTTTATTGTTATTTATGTTATTACTGTACAGGTTTCCACGGAGACGGAGGCGGAGAACCGTACCCTCTCTTCCGTTCCCCCCCCTCCCCCCCACCCCCACGGAGAGGAGGAGACACGAGACGGAGACGGAGGCGGCGGAGATGATGATGTCAGAAGAGGAGAAAAGAGGAGGAGGAGGAGGAGATCACAGAGACTTATTGAAATGTAATATATTGTCGGGAAGTAATGGTGGTGACATCTAGTGGGAAGTGGTAGTGGTGGTGGTAGTGGTAGTGGTGGTGACATCTAGTGGGAAGTGGTGGTGACATCTAGTGGGAAGTGGTGGTGACATCTAGTGGTGGTGGTGGTGGCATCTAGTGGTGGTGGTGGGTGGTGGTGGTAGGTGTTAGTTCACTACATACAGTCGTGGTCATACATACATACATGCATACATACATTCATACATACATATATACATACTGTACATACATACATACATGCATATATACATACATATATACATACATACAGTACACACATACACACATACATACATATATATTACCAGGCCTTCCTCTCCCTCCGAAACAAAATGCCCAAACATACAACTCCCCCCCCCCCTCCTCACCTGCCCCCCTGCACCCTCACCCCTCCCCCCCCCCCCCCACACACACACACACACATCTCGAGACACTGTTGTACACTATTTTTAAGCACATTACGAAAAAATGAAAAAAAAAAAAAATTTGTATGGATTTCAGTGTTCAGTTTCAACCCTCAACATTCACACACACACACACACACACACAATTTGTCACAACGGTTAAATGTCTCTTTCCTCAACATTTACACACACACACACACACAATTTGTCTCATAAGTGTTCAATGTCTCTTTTCTCAACATTCACACACACACACACACAATTTGTCTCACAAGGGATAAATGTCTCTGCCCTCAACACACACACACACACACACACACACACACACACAATTTGTCACAAGGGTTAAATGTCTCTTCTCTCAACATTCTCACACACACACACACACACAATTTGTCTCATAAGTCATTCTATCACCGTCCTGTAAAAATTAAACCATAAACATATTTTTAGAAATTAAGACAATCAACTTATTTTTGTACCACTGTGTATGTATGTATGTAGACAAAGTTTTATAATAATTCATCATTTTTCTGTTCTAGTCTGATATACACTCGCAATGCAAAATTTGTATCCAGGTCTTGTTGTTGAAGTTTCGAATCATTTGACATACTAGTGAACCAATTACAATGCTTATCCTGTTTCATATTTGTATCCAGGTCTTGTTGTTGAAGTTTTGAATAATACAATACTTATTCTGTTTCATATTTGTATCCAGGTCTTGTTGTTGAAGTTTTGAAGCATACAACAATTATTCTGTTTCATATTTGTATCCAGGTCTTGTTGTTGAAGTTTCGAATCATTTGACATACTAGTGAACCAATTACAAGAACACTTATCCTGTTTCATATTTGTATCCAGGTCTTGTTGTTGAAGTTTTGAATCATACAACACTTATCCTGTTTCATATTTGTATCCAGGTCTTGTTGTTGAAGTTTCGAATCATTTGACATACTAGTGAACCAATTACAACACTTATCCTGTTTCATATTTGTATTCAGGTCTTGTTATTGAAGGTTTGAATCATACAACACTTATTCTGTTTCATATTTGTATTCAGGTCTTGTTGTTGTTGAAGTTTTGAATCATTTGACATACTAGTGAACCAATTACAACACTTATCCTGTTTCATATTTGTATCCAGGTCTTGTTATTGTTGAAGTTTCGAATCATTTGACATACTAGTGAACCAATACAACACTTATTCTGTTTCATATTTGTATCCAGGTCTTGTTGTTGAAGTTTTGAATCATTTAACATACTAGTGAACCAATTACAACAACACTTTATCCTGTTTCATATTTGTATTCTGGTCTTGTTGTTGAAGTTTTGAATCATACAACATTAATTCTGTTTCATATTTGTATTCAGGTCTTGTTGTTGAAGGTTTGAATCATACAACACTTATTCTGTTTCATATTCGTATTCAGGTCTTGTTGTTGAAGTTTTGAATCATACAACAATTATTCTGTTTCATATTTGTATTCAGGTCTTGTTGTTGTTGAAGTTTCGAATCATTTGACATACTAGTGAACCAATTACAACAACACTTTATCCCGTTTCACATTGGCTTGAGTTCGCTTAATACTCACTCAATCAATCAGGGTATTCGAAGCAAGCCTGGATACATATTACAGATTGCGAGTGTACAGTTGAGCAAGTAAAAAGTGCAACAAGAGTCTAATTTATTCGTATTAAGACCTCGTTCGTATCTCTATGAGCGAATGAAAGGTGGAACGTGATTGGCTAAACTAAAAAGATGTTGATAATGTTGATATAAAAATGCAGCCTGATTTTTCGTTGCACTTTCTACTCGCTCAAGTGTACAGTCGGCCTCAGGAATTCATACACCACAGAGCATTGGTTGGTTAAGTGGGTGCGGGGGGATTAGGGGGCAGGCTTGTGGGGGGAAGGGGGGTTGGGGGGTGCGGGAATAGTGGGACAGGCTTGGGCTTGGAGGGGGGGGGGGGTTAGGGGGGTGCGGGAATAAGGGACAGGCTTTCTACCCACCCCAACCAAGCCTGTCCCACTATTCCCGCACCCCCCGAACCCCCCCCTCCCCCAAGCCTGCCCCCTTATTCCCGCACCCCCCAAATCCCCTCCAAGCCTGTCCCATATTCCCCCCCCACCAAAACCCCCCAAGCCTGTCCCCTTATTCCCACACCCCCCAACCCCCAGCCTGCCCCCTACTCCAGCACCCCCTTAAACAATGCCCTGTGTATGAATTCCCGAGGCCGACTGTACATTTAGTTAAATATTGAGGAAACACGGTTATTATTTATTGCATTTATTTATTTATTATTTATTGCATTTATTTATTATTTATTGCATTTATTTATTATTTATTGCATTTATTTATTATTTATTGCATTTATTTATTATTTATTACATTTAATTATGTTTTTATTGCATTTATTTATTATTTATTGCATTTATTTATTTTTTTATTAAACATTTGAAGTGGGTTTGTAAATAAGAGAGGAATATGAACTTTTTTTTTTTTTTTTTTTTTTTTTTTTTTGCGGAGAATATTTTTTTTTGGTACTGTATAATATTATGTTGGTTTACAGATGGTTAAAATTATTGTAATCTCTGGAAAATATATAATTATAATGTAGAAAACACTAAAAGGTAAGGATTCTTTCTCATTTGTATGCCTGACTAACTTTGTTTTATTAATTAGAAGGAAAGGAGAAGGAAAGGAGGGAAAAGAGAAGGAAAGGAGGTAAAAGAGGAGGGAAGGAAGGACAGTGGATGGGGAGGAACAGTGGGAGAGGAGGAAAGGAGGGACAGAGACAGAGGAGGAAAGGAGGGACAGAGAAGGAAAGGTATATAGAAGGAAAGGAGGGACAGTGGAAGAGAAGGAAAGGAAGGAAAAGAGGAGGAAAGGAAGGACAGTGACAGGGGAGGAAAGGAGGGAAAGATAGAAGGAGGGACAGTGACAGAGAAGGAAAGGAGGGATAAGAGAAGGAAAGGAGGGACAGTGGAAGAGAAGGAAAGGAGGGACAGAAGGAAAGGAGGGAAAAGAGAAGGAAAGGTATATAGAAGGAAAGGAGGGACAGTGGAAGAGAAGGAAAGGAGGGACAGTGGAAGAGAAGGAAAGGAGGGACAGTGACAGAGAAGGAAAGGAGGGACAGTGGGAGAAGGAAAGGACGGACAGTGACAGAGAAGGAAAGGAGGGACAGTAACATAGAAGGAAAGGAGGGACAGTGGAAGAGAAGGAAAGGAAGGACAGTGGAAGAGGAGGAAAAGAGGGAAAAGAGAAGGAAAGGTATATAGAAGGAAAGGAAGGACAGTGACAGAGGAGGAAAGGAGGGAAAAGAGAAGGAAAGGAGGGACAGTGACAGAGGAGGAAAGGAGGGACAGTGACAGAGAAGGAAAGGAGGGACAGTGACAGAGGAGGAAAGGAAGGACAGTGAAAGCGGGAAAGGAAGGACAGTGAAAGAGAAGAAAGGACAGTGACAGAGAAGGAAAGGAGTGACAGTGACAGAGAAGGAAAGGAAGGAGAGAAGGAAAGGAGGGACAGAAGGAAAGGAGGGAGGGAAAAGAGAAGGAAAGGAGGGACAGTGACAGAGAAGGAAAGGAAGGACAGTGACAGAGAAGGAAAGGAAGGAAAAGAGAAGGAAAGGAGGGACAGAGAAGGAAAGGAGGGACAGTGACAGAGAAGGAAAGGAAGGACAGTGGAAGAGAAGGAAAGGAGGGAAAAGAGAAGGAAAGGTATATAGAAGGAAGGGAAGGACAGTGACAGAGAAGGAAAGGAGGGACAGAAGGAAAGGAGTGACAGTGGAAAAGAGGGACAGAGAAGGAAAGGAGGGAAAAGAGAAGGAAAGGAGGGACAGAGAAGGAAAGGAGGGACAGAGAAGGAAAGGAGGGACAGTGACAGAGAAGGAAAGGAAGGACAGTGGAAGAGAAGGAAAGGAAGGACAGTGGAAGAGAAGGAAAGGAAGGACAGTGGAAGAGAAGGAAAGGAGTGACAGTGACAGAGAAGGAAAGGAGTGACAGTGACAGAGAAGGAAAGGAGGGAAAGTAGGGACAGAGGAGGAAAGGAGGGACAGAAGGAAAGGAGGGAAAAGAGAAGGAAAGGAGGGACAGTGACAGAGAAGGAAAGGAGGGACAGTGACAGAGAAGGAAAGGAGGGACAGTGACAGAGAAGGAAAGGAGGGAAAAGAGAAGGAAAGGAGGGAGAAAGAAGGAAAGGAGTGACAATGACAGAGAAGGAAAGGAGGGACAGTGGAAAAGGAGGAAAGGAGGGAAAAGAGAAGGAAAGGTATATAGAAGGAAAGGAGTGACAGTGGAAGAGAAGGAAAGGAGGGAAAAGAGAAGGAAAGGTATATAGAAGGAAAGGAAGGACAGTGACAGAAGGAAAGGAGGGACAGAAGGAAAGGAAGGACAGTAACAGAGAAGAAAGGACAGGAAAAGAGAAGGAAAGGAAGGACAGAAGGAAAGGAGGGACAGAAGGAAAGGATGGACAGTGGAAAAGAAAGGAAAGGAGTGACAGTGGAAGGAGAGGAAGGAAGGACAGAAGGAAAGGAGGGAAAGGAAGGACAGAAGGAAAGGAGGGAAAGGAAGGACAGTGGAAGGAAAGGAGGGACAGAAGGAAAGGAAGGAAAATAGAAGGAAAGGTTATATAAAAGGAAAGGAAGGACAGAGAAGGAAAGGAAGGACAGTGACAGAGAAGGAAAGGAAGGACAGAGAAGGAAAGGAGGGAAAAGAGAAGGAAAGGAGAAGGAAGAGGTATATAGAAGGAAAGGAGGGGACAGTGACAGAGAAGGAAAGGAGGGACAGTCGAAAGATCAAGGAAAGGAAGGACAAAGGAGGGGAAAGTAGGGACAGAAGGAAAGGAGGGACAGTGAAGGAAAGGAAGGACAGAATGAAAGGAGGGACAGAGACAGAGATGGAAAGGAAGGACAGAAGGAAAGGAAGGACAGAGAAGGAAAGTAGGAACAATGACAAAGAAGGAAAAGAGAAGGAAAAGGACGGACAGAAAAAAAAAACAGTGACAATAACAGAAAAGGAAAGTTAAAAAAGTGTTGACATTAATTTTGGTTGATAGGGTCGTCATAAATAAAACACACACAAACGTTCAATATTCTTCTTTATTATTATTTATATTCACAGTTTAAGTTTGATAGTAATAGTACAGTAGTAGTAGTAGTGAGTTATAGTATTAAATCACAGTTGAGTTCCATAGAGTGAGGGTGTGTGTGTGTGTGTGTGTGTGTGTGTGTGTGTGTGTGTGTGTGTGTGGTAGTAGTGTGTGTGTGTGTGTGTAGTGGTAGTAGTGTGGTAGTGGTGGTGGTAGTGGTAGTGTGGTGATGTGTGAGGGTGGTGGTGGTAGTAGTGGTAGTAGTAGTAGTGTGGTAGTAGGTAGTAGTAGTAGTAGTAGTAGTATAGTAGTAGTAGTAGTAGTAGTAGTAGTAGGTGGTGGTGGTGGTAGTATATGGTGTGATTGTATAGTCATAATAAGTATCTACCCCCCCCCCCCACCCGAAGCTGTCCCCCCCCTATTTCCACACACCCCAAACCCGTCCCCCCCCCTATTCCCACACACCCCCAAACCCCAAAAGTGTAATTAATTAATATATATTCCATTAATTACACTTTAGAATGGGGGTTTTCAATACATTACAAATTAAAAAGCTATATTGAGATTGCAACAATATCAACATCTGGCAAAAAATTTAAGCCATATAGAGATGTATGCAACAATATCAACATCTGCAAAATTTTATCCTCGTTTTTGCAACATCCACGTCAACGAATTTTTTTAAACTTTTGCATCTACATCAACGAAAATTTTAAAAAGTTTACATCAATGAAAATTTTTAAAAAGTTTACATCCACGTCAACGAAAATTTTTAAAAACTTCAACGAAAATTTTTAAAAACTTTGCATCAACTTCAACGAAATTTTTTAAAAAGTTTACATCCACGTCAACGAAAATTTTTAAAAGCTTCAACGAAAATTTTAAAAAACTTTACATCAACGACGAAAATTTTTAGAACTTTATATCCACATCAACGAAATTTTTTATACATACATACAGTACAGATTATATATTTATTTCCTGGAAGCATCACTATACCATAATCTCACCATTACCACCATAATTTCACCATTATTTCACCATTACCAGATCATTATACATCATAACATAATTTCACCATTACCACACCATTATTTCACCATTACCACACCACACCATATCATAATTTCACCATTACCATACCATCATTTCACCATTACCACACCATAACATTTCACATAACATCATCACCACACATCATTATACCACACCATAACATCATTACATCCACACCATAACATCATTTCACTATTACCAGATCATTACACCACCATAACATCATTACCACATCACCATAACATCATTACACCATCACCACACATCATTTCACCATCACCACACATCATTACACCACACCATAACATCACTTCACCATTACCACACACATCCATAACATTATTTCACCATTACCACACCATAATTTTCACCATTAACACACCATACCAGATAATTGCACACCATTATTTCACCATTACCACACATCATTACACCACACCATAACATCATTTCACCATTACCACATCACCATAACATCATTACATCACACACCATAAGGAAGGAAGGAAGGAAGGAAGGAAGGAAAGGAAGGAGGGAAGGAAGAAGGAAGGAGGAGGAAAGGAAGGAAGGGAGGTAGGAGGAGAAGGGAAGGAAGGAAGAAGTGAGGAAAGGAAGGAAGGGAGGGAGGGAGGGAAGGAGGGAGGGAAGGGAGGGGAGGGAGAGGAAGGAAGGAAGGAAGGGAGGGAGGGAGGGAGGGAGGGAGGGAGAGAAAGGAAGAGAAGGAAGGAAGGAGGGAGGGAAGGAAGGAAGGAAGGAAGGAAGTGAGGGAGGGAAGGAAGGAAAGGAAAGAGGGAAGAAGGAAGGGAGGGGAGGGAGGAAGGGAGAAAGGAAGGAAAGGAGGAAGGGAAGGAAGGGAAGGATGAAGAAAGGAAGGGAGGGAGGGAGGGAAGGAAGGAGGAAGAAGGAAAGGAAAGGAAGGAAGGAGATGAGGTAAAAAATAAATGCCTTCGTTTGTAAATAAGAAAGAAATGGAATATACACACACACAGACAGACTTATAATAACACAGTAAATATAATAATAATAATAATAATAATAGAGACATTATAATACAGTAAATATAATAATAATAATAATAATAATAATAATAATAATCGAGACATTATAATACAGTAAATATAATAATAATAATAATAATAATAATAATAATAATAATCGAGACATTATAATACAGTAAATATAATAATAATAATAATAATAATAATAATAATAATAATCGAGACATTATAATACAGTAAATATAATAATAATAATAATAATAATAATAATAATAATAATAATAATCATGTACAATTAAACACACACATTGCATTGTCAAACACTTGTACCAGACCTATCAACAAAGTATATTAAAATTAATTACACTAAGATTAATATTTACACCATTAATTCAATTAAATCAACTACGTAATTCTCCTAACACGTCTAATAATAATAATAATAATAATAATAATAATAATGATGATAATAATAATAATAATAATGATAATAATAATAATAATGATAATAATAATAATACCAGGATATAATTTGTTGGGCATCTGGTAGCAATAATAATAATAATAATAATAATGATAATAAAGTAATAATAATAATAAAATAAATAATAATAATAATATATAGTAATATAATAATAATATACAGTAATAATAATAATAATAATACAGTAATAATAATAATAATAATAATAATAATAAAAACAAGTACCAGAACATAATATGAGACATTTAATACTATAATGTTAAAAGAATTGGATAAATGACAGGAAACAAAGAGCATAATTATTGAACTTAAAAAAACCAAGATACAAAAATGTTTACAAAGTATTTCTCTTAATTAATTCAGTCTTAGATTTAGGCCGGACAGAAAAATTAATCACTAAAAAAAATATTAATCTTTCTTTCTCTATATTTATCTATTTATTTATTTATTCATTCATTTATTTATCTATTTATTTATCTATTTATCTATTTATCTGTTTATTTATCTATTTATTTATCTATTTATTTATTTATTTATTCGTTTCCATCCGTATAAATGCATTTAATTAATACTGATGTTCCAAAACCCTTCACAAACTAACTAACTAACCTGCTGTAATATATTTTGTTGTTGTATGTAATTTAACTATAAAACTACAGTAATCAACAACAACATTACAAAAATACAAGAGTTGCAATAATTAATTCTTCTTTGCAATAATTAATTTTTTGCAATAATTAATTTTTTTGGCAATAATTAATTCTTTGCAATGATTAATTCTTTGCAATAATTAATTCTTTACAATAATTAATTTTTTGCAATAATTATTTTTTGCAATAATTATTTTTTGCAATAATTAATTCTTTGCAATAATTAATTCTTTGCAATAATTAATTCTTTGCAATATTAATTCTTTGCAATAATTAATTCTTTGCAATAATTAATTCTTTGCAATAATTAATTCTTTGCAATAAATAATTCTTTGCAATAATTAATTCTTTGCAATAATTATTTTTTTGTAATAATTAATTCTTTGCAATAATTAATGCTTTGCAATAATTATTTTTTTGTAATAATTAATTCTTTGCAATAATTAATGCTTTGCAATAATTAATTCTTTGCAATAATTAATTCTTTGCAATAATTAATTCTTTACAATAATTAATTCTTTGTAATAATAATTAATTCTTTGCAATAATTAATTCTTTGCAATAATTAATTCTTTGCAATAATTAATTCTTTGCAATAATTAATTCTTCTTTGCAATACTTTATGAATGACACCAAACAAATACAGTATAATATTAATTGTTGTATAATAATAATATAAATTGAGTAAAATAATGGTTAATATATACATTTTTGTAAACAAATATTATAGGCCTATATATCTTTATATATTCCATAAAGCAAAAAGGCATAATGGAATAATAATAATAATAATAATAATAATGAAACTAATGTGTGTGTGTGAGAGGAGAGAGAGAGAGAGAGAGAGAGAGAGAGAGAGAGAGAGAGAGAGAGAGAGAGAGAGTGTGTGTGTGTGTGTGTGTGTGTGTATGTGTGAGAGATAGAGAGAGAGTGAGTGTGAGTGAGTGAGTGTTTGTGTGTGTGTGTGTGTGAGAGAGAGAGAGAGAGAGAGAGTGTGTGTGTGTGTGTGTGTGTATTGCCATGAAACAAGCTCCTTCAATATAGGTGTGTGTGTGTGTGTGTTGTTACCTATTTGTATCTTTACAGTATTGAGTGCAGCTCGTAATGTCCCGCATTTTAAAACACAATTATCATATTTTTCTTTAAAGTTATGTATGTATGTTTTTGACACACACCACTTCTTCTGGTAATTTATTCCATTTGTCTATTACTTTATTTGGAAAGCTGTGTGTGTGTGTGTGTGTTTCATGGCAATATTTGAAGGACTCATTAAAGAGGGTATCACACGGGCACTTTTTCCGACGACATCGTGTCGTACGACACGATTTTCGACGACATGTCGCGGGAAATGGGAGATTTCGGACGACGAGGTGTTGACGGAAACTATCGAAAACTGTCGGCGATCTCCTGCGACACGGAGAAAGTTGTTGAAAGTGTATAGTGAATAATATTGTATGGAATATATTATTATGGCATATTATGATTTAAGTAGTGTTAGGTATCATTATTTGAATATAGAAATTGTATTCCTACATCTTATATATTATATACACAGAATTTAACTGTTAAATATGAGCATGGAACATTAATTTGATTTCGGGGTTTGTTTACATTTCTACTTTCGTCTGCCGCCCGCCTGGTCCAAACCTCTTTCCTCTTTCTTTTTCTTCCAAAACAATTGTACATGCTCCAACAGCTAAAATGGTATGGTTAGGTTAGGTTAGGTTCTGTTCGGTTCGGTTAATGACGTCCATCCTTGGTGATGTGGCTTTTGTAACAGAGTGTTTTGGTTGTCCCGCCGCCCCGCGTGGTGTCGTCGGTCGTCGTTGTTGTCTGAATAAGAATTTGCCGTGTGCTATTGTTTCACGCGACATGTCGTCGAAAATGGTGTCACAGGACAATGATGTCGCAGGAAAAGAGCGACCCTGTGATACCCGCTTTACCCTCCAATTTCCCAACATCACCACCACACAGACTCCCTCCCCTCCCCCCCTTCAAAAAAAAAAAAAAAAAAAAAAAAAAAAATCTAGTAAACATACATTATTAAACTACACTG
>JAWQEG010008457.1:0-20000 GCA_033782935.1 Petrolisthes cinctipes | reverse complement strand
TGTTTGTTTCACCTGTCTTGATCACGTCCTGGACACGTGCTCACCAACTGTTACCCTCCCGGAATGAGCTCAGAGCTCGTAGTGACCGATCTTTGGGTAAGGTTGGAACCTTTTGTGTGTGTGTGTGTGTGTGTGTGTGTGTGTGTTGGAGAGACAGGGAGAGATAAAGAGACACCGGAAGATAGGAAGATGCAGGGAGATACCTATAGTCCGTGTGTTGGTGTTGGAGAGATAGAGAGACAGATAGAGATAGAGAGATAGAGAGACAGAGAGAGATAGAGAGACACAGGAGATACCGAGTCTATTTGTTGAAGATAAAGAACTGGAGAGATAGAGAGAAATAGACACAGAGATACAGAGTCTGTGTTGGAGAGAGAGATAGAGATAGAGAGAGAAATATAAACACAATGAGATAGAGAGAAATATAAACACAGGGAGATAGCGAGTCTGTTTGTTGATGTTGGAGACAGAGAGAGATAGAGAGATACACAGAGATACCGAGTCTACTTGTGTTGGAGAGACAGAGAGAAATAGAAACACAGGAAGATAAAGAGATAGAGAGACACAGGAGATATAGAGTCTGTTTGTTAGTGTTGGAGAGATAGAGAGACACAGGGAGATACAGTCTATTTTTTATTAGTGTTAGAGAGGCAGAGAGAGAGATAGAGAGACACAGGAGATACAAAGCCTGTTTATTAGTGTTCGAGAGACAGAGAGAGATAGAAGCACAGGAAGATAGAGATAGAGTCTGTCTGTTATTAGTGTTGGAGAGATAGAGAGATACAGAGTCTATATCTTAATGTTTGAGAGACAGAGACAACTAGCTCAGCAGGTATCCAAAATAAACAACTTTTTACGAACCTTTAAACGAGACACACACACACCAACACACACGAGACACACCACCACCACCACCAACACACACGAGACACACACCACCACCAACAACACACACGAGACACACACCACCAACACACACGAGACACACACACCAACACACACACGTCTACACACCACCACCACCAACCCAAACGAGACACACACCACCACCACCAACCCAAACGAGACACACACCACCCCCACCAACACACACGAGACACACACCACCAACAACACCAACACACACGAGACACACCATCAACACAAACACGTCTACACCCCACCACGGTCTGACAACAACTGAACTCGGGGTCTCGGGTTAATGAGATATATAGCACATTGTAATTTGTTTTGGGTGGTAAATATGGAGCGAATTATTCCCACAAACTATTCCAGGCAACAGGATATCATTAGTTTTCTTCATTTGGGTCTGTTTCCTGGCATACTTTGGAGGAATCAACAAGGCACTTCAATCTATCAAAAGCATAGCCTACTATCCCCTTAAGGAAATAAACTTCAGATAAGGACCCAGCCTGACCCAGTAATCGTATATTATATGAAAATTGGAGGCTTCTGCTGAATCCTCCAAACTATTCCAAGCAACAATAACAACAACAACAGGCCATCATTATAATATATGTTTGTTGTTTCCTGGCATACTTTGGAGGAATCAACAAACAAATTAAAGTATAGCCTACTATTTCCTTCAGTAACTCCGGGTCAGGTTGTGGTGGTGGCTACTTTTTTTTTTTTTTTTTTTGTTACATTGGAGTGCCTTGATTCCTCCAAAGTATGCCAGGAAACAGCAAACATATATATATTAATGATGACCTGTTGTTGTTGCTTGGATTAGTTTGGAGGAATCAGTTGCTCCAGATATATTATTATTATTATTATGTTACAGGGAAAATGTGAAACTAGGGATTAGGCTACATGGCCTGTCTACCCAAAAAAGAATTAATTAAATTTCGTGTAATCACTGTATTAACCTTCAACAAATACATGAAGTCCTTATATTTTCTATGGAATTAGTGAAATATCTGGTTTATAATTCCCAGTTTGGATATTAGTGAATTAATGTGTGTAATGTTTTTTTTAAATTTTTTTTTAATACCTCAACCTCGAGACTGCAGGAGTGATGTTGGTACTGTCTGTAGCTTCTCTTCTGTCCCACTAGATGACCACACCTTATTTAATAATATTTATACACGTCACTATACAAGAGACAAGAGGAGTTACACATACACACACACACACTAGATGAGACAGTGGAGCTTCATGGTGGTGATGTTGGTACCGTAGCTTCTCTTCTATCCCACTAGATGACCACACCTTATTTATACACGTTACTTTACACGAGACAAGAGGAGTTACACACACACTATATATGAGACAGTGGAGCTTCATGGTGGTGATGTTGGTACCATAGCTTCTCTTCTGTCCCACTAGATGACCACACCTTATTTATACACGTCACTATGACAAGTTCTTCTAAGTAATCTCAAAGTGTATCAAAACAGTCTAGTCTCTATATTGCAATACTTCATTCCTTTCTCCTTTTATCATTTAAATAAAAGTGCAGTAAGTACTTCATTCCTTTCTCCTTTTATTATTTAAATAAAAGTGCAGTAACTCACATATCATGTAATAAACCTTACGAAAAATGTTACATGATGTATTTCTTACTTTCTTATTACGGTGATACAGAGGTGGGACAACAAACACTAAGGAAAGGAGGGACAAGAAGGTGACAGAGAGGTGGGGCAACAAACACCAAGGAAATAAAACGAAAGAAAGGAGGGACGTGTGAAAATTTGACAGAGAATGGCTGGGTTCAAATGGGCGCCCAAACCCTTAATTAAAATACTGTACATAGAGTGATCGAAAGAGAGAGAGAGAGAGATTGTGATGTAGTCAGAAAATTGGAGGTAAATGAGTCCTTCAAGTATTGCCACGAAACACACACACACCTATATGGAAAGAGCTTGTGTTTTGTGGCATGGTCAGGAGGAATCAGAAACCTCCAAACACACACACACACTAATCTTATAGTTATATATGCCAGGAAACAGAGGAATTAAAACCACGAAATGTTACCATTATTTTTTTATTATGAAATAAATGGAATGAATAAAATTAACTCTTTAATTCACAATATTCATAATTTTTCTAACCCCACCAATTTACACATCATTGGATTTAAAATAATGCACTCGGAACATAAGTTAAAATGCACTTGGATAAAAATAACGCACACGAAACATCAGATAAAACACACATGGATAAAATGATGCACACAGAACACAAGTTAATAAATACACACATGGGCAACACAGTCTTACATAAGTGTTGTAACTCTTATAATTATTGTTATTAATAAAAGTGTACAGTACAGTATATAAAATTATGTAATATTAAGCGGAGATTCTCATGTTGGTGAATTGGAAGGTCTGTGATTCCTCCAAAGTATGCCAGGAAACACTTTTGTTACTCTTTTATTGTTGTTATTATTATTATTATTATTATTATTATTATTATTATTATTATTATTATTATTATTATCATTATTATTATTATTATTATTATTATTATTACACTTTTGTTACATTGGAGTGCCATGATTCCTCTAAAGTATGCCAGGAAACACTTTTGTTGTTATTATTATTATTATTTATCATTATTATTATTTTATTATTATTATTATTACACTCTTGTTACATTGGAGTGCCATGATTCCTCCAAAGTATGCCAGGAAACAACAGGACCAAATGAACACAAATAATGGTGTTCTGTTGTTGCTTGGAATAGTTTGGAGGAATCAGTTACTCCAGATTTACCAACACTGCACTTCCACCTTATTAAAATATAGACTAAACAGATCACATATTGGTTGATTGGGTTGATTGGCTGATTGGGTTGACTGATTGGGTGTTTACTAGAGTACAGTATAATAATAAATATGTGATTCGCTGATCCTCTCTATCCAATCCTGTTTTAAAATTTACTTGGAACACTCTACAGACTCCTTTTATAGTGCTTTTTCTTCACAAACTCTCCAAATTAAAATACTATACTTCCTTTTTAAACAAACTCTCCTTATCAGTGCTTATAGGTAACCATTACTACTCTACTTGGAACACTCTTCACACTCTCCATTTATAGTGCTTCTCCTTCACAAACTCTCCAAATTAATATACTATACTTCCTTCCTAAATAAACTCTCCTTATCAGTACTTACAATATCTACTAACCATTACTACTCTACCAGACACACTTATACAGACTCTCCTTCATATAACTCTATTTTTTTCCTTGGTACACAAACTCTACATATTCCTTATTTTCAATCTAAACAAACTCTACATATTCTTTTATTTTCAATGTAAACAAACTCTACAAATTTCTTATTATCAATCTAAACAAACTCTACATATTCTTTTATTTTCAATGTAAACAAACTCTGCTTTATCATTTCCTACCACCACAATGCTTACAATAATTATTAACCACTTCTACTCTACTTTGTGCATTCTTCAACTCTTCCCTCCTCATTCTCTCCATGTCTCTCGTCCTCCTCTGTCTCTCCATTAACACATTCCTCCTCCTCCTTCCCTCCTCCTCCTCCTCCTGTTTAAATAGACTTGAGTGATTTACATTCTGATATGCTCCGTTCATTCCTTCCTTCTTTTCCCTCCAGTCAGAGAGAGTCATACGTTTGTGTTGTGATATAAGTTCTTCAATCTCTTTGTTTCTCATTGTTGATGCCTTCAATGCTGTTGGATGAACCTGTAATGTTGGTATTTATGAGGTAAACATTTATAATACTCTACATAATTATGTAAAATTTACTGAATACTGTATCTACTGCTGTTTATTTACTACATTCTCTTGTTCTATGTTATTTGATAAGTTCAAAATAATCACTGAATATTTACTGTGCTTTATATAATACAAACCAACCCATGCCTGCCACCCACTTAGCAGGCACCCACCCACCTATCCACCCACCCCCTTGTCCACTTTGTGGGCTCCTTCTTCATCTGTAAGTTCTCCTAAAACACCTAATCCTTATGAATGTGTGAATTTTAAGAGGTTATTGTGCCTATACTGTACCCAAAATATTAAAAGTTTTGAAAAACACTAAGAACAAATCTGTGTATAGTAAAAAAAATAATAAATAAGTTGTGTATAAATCTGATAAATACTGACCTGGCCCTTGTGTAGATGTACATTGTATGAAGTCCTGTCACCAATATTAGCAACAGGTACACCAGTTCCACAAGGCACATATTGTACTTGGCCTCGACGGTTGTAGTTATGACGGGTGGTACGGGTGAGGTGTGAGGTGAAGGGCAGTTGATGACTTTTATACACTGTCTTTGGTTTGGTGGTGGAGGTGTGGTGGTGGCGGCGGCTCTGATGTATACTGTGATCTTCTGATGTAGCTGACAGAGAGAGAGGGAGAGAGAGAAAATGAGTGTGTTTTGGTCTTGTGAAGTGGCTGTGCATAAAAAGAGTAAGGGGGGGAATGGGAGGTTCGGTAGGGTACAGATTGGGGAGAGATAGAAATAAGGGAGAGGGAGAGAGAGAATAAGTTAGTGTTTTGTGGCTTTCTGAGGTGACCATGATAAAGAAAGAGAGAATAAGTTAGTGTTTTATGGTCTGCATACACACACACACACACACACCAAACTAAGGTCAACACTCTACACTACATACCTAAAGAAAAAGAAAACACAATAAAAAAATAAATAATGTCAACAATCATCACATCACATTGCAGTACTGTACCTGGAATGAGATCGTACTCCTTGGTGCAACTCCCAGGCCTCATGACCCCAACCTGCTCCCTCGGATACTCCTCCCTTCTACCTACAACTCCTCCTCCTCCAAATCTTCCAAATCCTCCTCCACCTCTCCCTCGTGCCTGGGTCGCTTCCTCTGAGTCCCTCGTGGCGTTCAAATCCAGGTTACTGTGTGCTGCAAGTTGGTGGTGTGTTGTCGTTGTTGTTGGTGTTGTTGGGTGATCGCTGCTGCCACTGGTTGGAGTCGTCACTTGTCTCTGTGGTGCTCTGTGTTGGATGGAGATGATGATGTTATTGTTGTTGTTGTTGTTGATAATGGAGATGGAGATGTTGTTGTTGTTGGTAATGATAGTGTAGTAGTCCTCCATATAACACTGATATATTTATAATGTATTTCTGGCTAATGTAATAATGCAATTAAAAGCAAATTACACTAAGAATTTAAACACATACTTTATGTACTTATCTGTAATTTAAACACTGGAATTTAAGTAAAGTGTGTATTAAAGGTCATATAACACACACACACACACACACACACACACACACACACACACACATTAGATACCGGTACCAACACTTCCCAAAATTACACTAAGAATTTAAACAACTACTGTACTGTACTTATTTATCTGCAATTTAAATCTAAGTAGGATAAAGAGTGTATTAAAGGTCACATATCACACACACACATTAGATAGCAACACTTCCCCAAATCCTCACCTTGGAGACATGTCAGGGGAGAACTGAAGCTTTGGTATGTGTGGTGGTGGTGGTGTGGGCCGGGCGGGAGCCGTGGGTGGACGGTGTATCTGTCTTGAAACAACATATTGTATTAGATAGATGGATAGATAGATTGATATTGATAGATAGATAGATAGATAGATAGATAGATGGATGGATAGATAGATATATACAAAAATATATATATATAATGATAAATGTGTTAATTCAAAGGAAATGGATTTTTATACCAATTGAACTCCATAAAAAATACCAGTAACACATAAACAAATAAATAAATCCTTTAAAAAAAATCTGTCATAGCACCACTTAAAAAAAAAATAAATAAATAATAATAATAATAATAATAATAAAAATAATAATAATAATAATATTAATAAATGTGATAGTGCAGTACAGAGAAAATGGACTTACTCATCAGAATTCATTAAAATACTCTTTGGTCGTGAGTAAGTAGTAAAGGTGTGAGGATGATGCTTGATGGGTAAGTCCGCGTCGTCGTCTTCGGACTCGTCACACTCGCAGTCCGACTCGCTCTCGTCTAAGGAGTGGTGAGACATCTCCTCCTCTCGTCTTCTCTCCCTGTCGATAAGGGGGGAAAGGGGGAGGGAGGTCAGTAGATGGTGGTAAAGGGGGAAAGAGGGGGGTCAGTAGATGGGGGTAAAGGGAAGGGGGGGGGGTCAGTAGATAGGGTTAAAAGGAAGATATGGACAGTAGATGGAAGGAAAGGGAGATAATCTTAATAAATAACTTAACTTAGACAGAATAGGTTACAATAATAAATAATTTAACTTAGACAGAATATGTTACAAAAATAATAAATAACTTAACTTAGACAGAATATGTTACAAAAATAATAAATAACTTAACTTAGGCAAATATGTTATAGTATAATAATAAATAACTTGTTGTAAATACTGTATGTTATGGTATAAATAATAAATAACTTGTAAATTCGTCACGGTTATAATAATACTGTACTATAATACATGGGTGTTATATATAGCATCTTATTTTTTTTTTTATTAATAGTTTACCTTATGCTGTTATTTTCATGCCACACTCGTCTCCTGATTTCCTTCCCGTAATTCTTATACATTAATCTATACGTGGACTTTTTGTGCACCATTTTGATTGCCTAAATATTCTCTTGTGTCATAAATATACACTCGCTTCCATAAAAATATACTCGTTATCATAGAATTATACTCGCTATCATAGAATTATACTCGTTGTCATAGAATTATACTCGTTATCATAAAATTATACTCGTTATCATAAAATTATACTCGTTATCATACAAATATACTCGTTATCATACAAATATACTCGTTATCATACAAATATACTCGTTATCATACAAATATACTCGTTGTCATAAAATTATACTCGTTATCATAAAATTATACTCGTTATCATAAAAATCCGATAGTTATTAAACACTTGAAAACTAGGCTGGCTTCTTCTCTTATTATATATTTCGCTAATAATTAAATAATTTTTGTTTAATAAAAGTTACTGGCGTCTCACAAAAAACAGAATCTTCTCTCTTTTCTTTAATTTACTTGTACTAATGCTATACGGGTTAAAATGACAGAGAAAACCAGAAATATTTAAGTGCCAAGGGAAGAACTCAGAAGCCAGTGGTTTTAATTCTGGTATTTGTTTGTTTACATTTTGCAGTCAGGGGCTACAAGTCTAAATGGATATAAATTATTTAATGTAATACTATAACTTTTTTTTTTTTAGTTCCTTTGTGGCAATTAGATATATATTGACATTATTCATTAATACTTAAGTTATCTGGCATAATAGTTCTTTTTGTTTTCATCTAATTTCCGTGAATCGGAGATGTCATCTGCCCAATATATATTTATGTCCCTCATTTGTGTCAACTGCTGCTGGGGTTCTTGCACAGGAACCCCAGCAGGTGTAACACAGACATCAAAATTATTGCTTATAAAACATTCGTTCGGCCACACTAATTATTAATAAATGGCTGCGTTTATACCAAGCGAGTCTCGTCTCGTCAAGTCAATGCGAGTCAAGCCGCGTCATGACTCGGCGACTCGCCACCCAAGTTCACATTTGATTTATATGGATTTGTGAAGAAGCCGTTTACACCGAGCGAGTCTCGTCACGTCGTCGCGTCTCGTCTCGTCACAGATAGGGCTGCGACACCGTCTGGGACCAACACACTAACAATAATATCAATAAATTAGAATCACACAAAATATAACTGCAAGATGGGCCATGAGCGGCCCTCTGAGGGACCCACAACTTGAGAACTTGAGAACTATTACCCTCTTCCCTTTACCTCCATTTATTACTCTTCCCTTTACCTCCATTTATTACAATCTTCCCTTTACCTCCATTTATTACCATCTTCCCTTTACCTCCATTTATTACCCACTTCCCTTTACCTCCGTCTATTATCCCTTTCCTTTTACCTCCATTTATTACTCTCTTCCCTTTACCTCCATCAATTACCCACTTCCCTTTACCTCCATCAATTACCCACTTCCCTTTACCTCCATTTATTACCTTCTTCCCTTTACCTCCATTTATTACTCTTCCCTTTACCTCCATCTATTACCCACTTCCCTTTACCTCCATTTATTACCTTATCTATTATTTATTTATTCATCTATTCATCTCTATTTATTACCATCTTCTCTTTATCTGAATTTATTATCATCTTCCTTTTATTATTACAGAAGAATACAGGAGTCAGTAATTCAATACACACTAATTGTTTACATCATTTATTTATTTAATATACATGTGTGTTTGTGCAAAATATACATACATACATACATAGTACAAACATACATTACTACAAAAAAAAAAAAAAAATACTGTTGATTATTCATATCTCCAGTTATACATATCTGTGCAAATTATACATACACACACATACAGTACTACAAAATCCATTATAGAGTATACATAATTTTCATACATCATTATATTATACACTTGTGTGAAAATTATACATACACACATGCATACAGTACTACAAAATACAAATTCATTCACATTTTTATTATACATGTTATATTATACATACTATTGTTATACAGGCTAGTTCTATAATTATGTATACTTGCACTATTCATTCCTATATCTCTATCATACATACATGTCAAATTATACATACATACATACTAATGCTACAGGCTTCTATGCAAATCAGTACTATAGTTTTACATGTCAAATTATACATACATACATACATACTACAACTATGTATAGGCACCTATATGTATACTGTACTGTAGGCGACCTGTATTCTTTATTGTAACAAATATACAGCTTTTTATGTATTCTCAATAATACAGTATTGCTCTTTGTAACAGGAATACAGTTGTACATTATTATCGTTTATTTTTCCTGTAGTTTAATATTGTCTGCAACACACACATTCCATCCATCATTTCTCTCACCAATACAAAATTTTCAGTTATTAATAAGGTATAAACACATCCATATATATCACCCTATACACATTATTATTATTATGTCCATTCATTTTTCTCACTGATAATAACTTCTCTTTTACTGATATTAATGTAACATCTCTTTCACCGATACACACTTTAAGTCTAAGTTTTCTCACCGGTAAAAAACTTCTCTTTATCCCTGTCACCACCACCACCACCAACACACACACACACACACACACACACACATTGCTAACACCATGGACGTTCTTGCATACCTCCCCTCCCCACACACACACACACACACACACACACACACACACACACACAACAAGGAGCTAAAGTTTATCCGATAGTATTATGACATTCTTTTCACCCCCAACACACACACACGCTCCATTAGGGTTAAAGTTCAGTCACATCACTAGGAGCGAGGGCCTTAGTACTACCCCCATGACTGGCAGGTTCACGATCGCTGGAACTCTCTCTCTGCCGATGGTGTTGTTGTTGTTGTTGTTGTTGTTGTCTGGAGCGTGGAGTGGCGTGGATGTGTGCCCTGGCCTTAGAGTGGGAGCGGGAGTGGTGCGAGTGGGGCTCCAGGCTGTCCGGTGAGTGGGGTCGAGTGGTGGTGGTGGTGGAGGCGTCAATAGAGCAGTCTATGGTTGGCAGTCCTGGTTCGGGATAGCCTAAGACTCCTCCTCCTCTGTCTCGTCTGTGGTGTTGTGGTTGTCTGTTTCCCCCATCACAACGAAACAGTTATGAATTTTAGGGTGGTATGCAAGGACGTTTTTGGTGTTTATATTAAAATTTTCAGTTATGAATTTTAGGGTGGTATGCAAGGATGTTTTTGATGTTTACAAAGGTGTGGTACTGTAAAAATTTCAGTCAGTTATGAATTTCAGGGTGGTATGTGAGGATGTTTTTGGTGCTTACAAAGGGATGGTACTGTATGAATATGGTGTTCTGTTGGTTGGAATAGTTAGGAGGAATCGGTTGCTCCAGATTTACCAACACTGCACTTCCACCTTAAGGGAGTAATACACTTTTGGTACATTAGAGAAATTTGATTCCTTCAAAGTATGCCAGGAAACAACAGGACCAGATGAATAAAAATAATGGTGTTGTTCTGTTGTTTAGAATATTCACACAAACACAATGACCAGATGACTAAATAAATACATTAATTCTATATACAATTTTCCTACAAAGTAAAATGAAAAGATATGGTAAGTAATTTTCCTATAAAGTAAAATGTGCAGATGAATAATTATCCTACCTGTATAAAAAAAAATATATATACAACCATCCTACCTACAGTACAGTATTAAAAAAAAAAAAAAAAAAAAAAATCTATCCTATCTAGTGTACGTATATAAAAAAAAAAAATACATATACAGTAAACTCTCATTTTACACTAGTAAATATATGTGAAATAGTGTGTGTGTAATGTGTATATGTACTGTAAACACATATTGTACACTATATTACACACACATAATACCAGTGTACTGTACAATGAGGTTTTTCTGTACACAGTTTTATTACACACATTACATTACACACCCATAATACCAGTGTAAAATGAGAGTTTACTATATAATTTTACCTATATATAAATTGTTCTTACCTGGAATTGATGCAGCATTTAGGAGTGACTGGAATGGTAAGTTTTGGAGGAATATGATCTCTTTCATCAATGTCTGAACCTGTATATTCCCTTCTTCCACCACCACCACCACCACCACCACGTCTGTCTATCCTTGTTGGTATCATGTGGTGGTGTGTGTATTGGTGTTGGTGTGCACCGTTACCAACACCACCGTTACCAACACCAGGGGGACGACGGCGCTTACGTGATGACATGTGGCGTTGATGATGTTGTTGTTGACACACTGCAACACCTTCATCATCATCAGTGGGTGAAGGAACACCATCACTACCACAGGATGGTTGTATCTGGTTAACACAATGGACAAAATGTACAAAAATAACAATATAATTATTATGGAGGGTTAATATATACAGAGTTGAGAAAGTAAATATAAATATAAAGATGTATTAACCAACCCTCACCACTTTATTGGTTCCCACCCATCAACTCACCCACACACTTACCCACCCCCAGCCCCCTCTCTCTCACCCACTTTGCTGGCTTCCACCCTCCCACCCACACAAACAAATATATGAATAAAATCAATTACAGTACTACTATTATCATTACAGTACAGTGTCATGTAAAATTATTATGACAATAATGGTGCTGAAAAAATAGAATGATCAAAGATACTGTATCTTTTAAGACCTTACCTCATGATCTGAGCTACAGCTGTGTTGACACTTTGAATGTGGATAATGATGTGGGTCGTGTGGGTAATGGTGTGGGTCATGTGGGTAATGGTGTGGGTCATGTGGATAGTGGTGTGGATCATGTGGATGTGTTTCTGATGAGTCTGCACTGCTGTGATCACTCATGTGTGTATATGGTGCAGTGAATGGTCCAGGGTAGGCCAAGGGCATCACAGGCATTCCTCCAGCAGTCACCAGCGGCGGGAGAGGCACCGGCTTCCTCCGTCTGTATTGGGGGTAAGAGGAAATACATGATGAGTGTGTGTGGTGTGTGTGTGTGTATGTGTGTGTTTTGTTTTTGTTTCACCTGGTCTTGATCACGTCCTGGACACGTGCTCGCCAACTGTTACCCTCCCGGAATGAGCTCAGAGCTCGTAGTGACCGATCTTTGGGTAAGGTTGGAACCTTTTTCCACACACCGGAATAGCGAGGTCACAACTCCTCGACTTACGTCCCATACCTATTCTCTGCTAGGTGAACAGGGGTTACACATTTAAGGAAACAATCCCAAATTGTCTCCACCCGACCGGGGATTCGAACCCAGGACCTCTCGGATGTGAGCCGAGCGCGCTAACCACTACACCACCGGGCTGTGTGTATGTGTATGTGTGTGTGTATGTGTATGTGTATGTGTATGTGTATGTGTATGTGTGTGTGTATGTGTGTGTGTGTGTGTGTGAGTAGCAGTTGACCTGGGCCACGGTAACGGGCTTCATGAAACCTATATCCAGTGTCAGAACATATATAAAAAAAAATAAAAAAAAATATGGGTCTGTATACAAGAACACTGATAGTAATAACAACGACTTAGTATCAGTACAATAACTAAATAAGACACACTACACAGCCACCAATGTCAACACCAACAACAACAAGTAAAAGAAGAGGAGATAAAAAAGATGTACAGAAATATAGTTTTCCAAATAGAGTAATAAACGAATGGAACAAATTACCAGAACAAGTGGTGTGTGTCTAAAACATACATAACTTTGAAGAAAAATATGATACAGTAATTGGATTTTAAAATGTAACAATAATAATAATAATAATAACAATAATGATAATAATATTAATAAAACTTTACCTCTTGCGTTGTTTATAGCAGAGACAGGTAATGGCCGTCACTGTTACCAAGAACACTATCACTGCACCAATCAGTATCGCCAACTCAGCAGTCTGGTGCGGCAGAGAAAGAGTACAATCCCGTATTAATCAGTATAGCCAACTCAGCATTAATAACAAGTTTGATATATAAGTAAAACAGTAATTATATATAGCAATAACAACAAGTAGGTAAACAATAAGGTAAACAAACATGTTATCTAATAAGTTAATAAGAAAGTAATTAAGTAAATAAAATAAATAAGTATATTGAGTGCCGACTGTACACACACGCACCACAATCCCTAATCCATCTAAGTCAAAAAAGCCTGAGATCTAGTGCAGGCGGTTTCTGGACGACGGCCCACCCAAAGCCTTCATTGGTTTGAAATGTGTGTGTGTGTCCTAGTGATGAGTTGGGTGGGCTGTCATCCAGAAACTACAGCCTGATTCAGATCTCGGCCTTCGACTCAGGTGGGCTCTGTGTGTGTGTGTGTGTGTGTGTGTGTGTCTTCATGATGGTTTGGGTGGGCTGTCATCCAGAAACCACCGCCTGCTTCAGATCAAATCCTTCGTGTGTGTGTGTGTGTGTCTGTGTGTGAGGTGGACCAGAGACTATGGTGCGTGACTATACCTGTAGAATATATCCGTGTCTTGTCCCCGGTGGTAGTCTGATGCCCTTTACAGCCAGACCCCCCGGCAGGAGTGACTTCAACTTGACGTGTTTATTCCTTAGTGTTTGTCTGAGGTGTGCCGCCCTCACTATAGCCTGACTGGTTGGGTCAACAGCGTATACATACACGTCTGTACTGTGGGTGGAAAAACATACATACATAGGTTCTCAGCACGTACATATAATTATATACATGTGTACGTAATATATATATAAGTTTCTAGTGAGCATGTTTACATATTTGTACTGATGGGTTTTAGTGCATGTATACACACAACTGAACTACTGTATAGGGAAAACATACATAGGGTTTCAGCACATACACTACATTACATACACGTCCATACACACACACACGTCATGACTTCCGAACTAGTAGCCAGCCACAGAGGGAGCTAGGGAAGTGAGGGTAATTCCCAAATACAGTACTGCAGCTGTTATGGTAAATAGTGTGAGTGACTTACGCTGTGGTGTGAGCAGCATCACCGTCTACGTGTGGTGCCAGTCTCTGTATGCGCACCTCCAGACCTGATATATTACTCAACATTCTGTCAACAAAAACAAATATTATTACTCAACATTCTGTCAACAAAACAATTATATTACTCAACATTATGTCAACAAAACAACAATAACACAATAATATTACTCATCACTCTGTCAACAAAACAATAATAATATTACTCAACATTCTGTCAACAAAACAACAACAACACAATAATATTACTCAGTATTTTGTTAACAAAGTAAGGATATTATGTCACACTTTCTGCCACAATATAACACACACAAATACATCTAGAAATATAAAATACAGAGAGAATAATACTAGAACACAAAGTTATTTATAACTGTTCTCTGCATGCATGCATATTTGTATGAAAAAATATAATTAATTTAATATCATGGCTTTTTCATTAAATACATATGATGTATCCAAGACAAATTACACCAAAAATATACAAATTAATAACTTATCCACAACTTTTAAACACTGGAATGTACAGTCATTCACCACAAGCCCTAGCCCACCTGTGTCGGATCCTGATATCTGGAGCAGGCGGTTTCTGGACGACAGCCCACCCATAGCCTCTATTGGTTCGAAATGTGTGTGTGTGGCCTTGTGATAGTTTGGGTGGGCTGTCATCCAGAAACCGCCTGCTTCAGATCTCGGGCTTTGAACATTCCAATTCACCAATGAACTAATTCCAATGGAGATCTTATTTATGCTTTTATTTACTATCTCTAGGTATTCCAAGCAAACACACCTGAATACTTATTAGTGCTGGTGACTGTACATGTGGTGGATATCTACCTGGACAATAAATTATAAAAAATACACTACATTTTATTTAATTAATTAGTTAGTTATAGTTTGGCTGGATAATTTTATAAACACACAATATTGTAGTTGGTTTTACCCCTGAATGTGGTTTAGGTGAGGCTCCACTTCTCTGGGTTCTGCCTCCACTTCCACTACAAGATGACCACTGGACCCCAACACATGTATCTGTGCAAAGGTAAACACGGGTTAATTAATTAATGTTATTATGAAGGTTGTACACATATAATAAATTGTTTGTTAGCTATGTACTTCAATATACATATAATAATACAGTATACATATAATATGAAGGTTGTATACATATAATAAATTGTTTGTTGGTGATATACTTCAATATACATATAATGCAGTTTAATTAAATATTTCTTTATGTTATATGAAGGCTGTGCACATATCATAATGCATTAATTACCGTTATATAAAGAGTGTACAGTCACAAGCACTAATAAGTATACAGCTTTGGTTGAAACTTTGAACATTCCAATTCACCAACGAACTATTTCCAAATGGAGATCTTATTGTGCATTTATTTACTGTCTCTAGGTATTCGAAACACCTTGATAATTATTAGTGCTCGTGACTGTACAATGGAGATCTTATTTATGCTTTTATTTACTGACTCTAGGTATTCTAAGCACACCTGAATACTTATTGTGCATTTAATTACTGTCTCTAGGTATTCTAAGCACACCTGAATACTTATTGTGCATTTATTTACTATCTCTAGGTATTCTAAGCACACCTGAAATACATATTGTGCATTTATTTACTGTCTCTAGGTATTCCAAGCAAACACACTTGAATACTTATTAGTGCTGGTGACTCTACATGTTGTAATAATAATAATAATAACTTACAAAGACATTAGTGATGGCAGAGAGTCCAGAGGGCGCTCCAAGTTGGTCAGTGGCGCGGACGTCAAAACCAAACATTTTACCTTCATCCTCCTCCAGTGAACCAACAACAACAACCTACACACAGAAGTGGTAAAAACTGTAAAAGTGGTGTGTATGTACATAACTTAAAAAAAAAAAATGATAATTGGGTTTTAAAATACGGGACATTACGGGATTGACTCAAACTTGTAAACATACAAATAGGTAAGAACACACACACACACACACTTTACATAACTTTAAAGAAAAATATGATAATTGAGTCTTAAAATACGGGACATTACGAGCTTGACTCAATCCTGTAAAGATGCAAATAAGAACACACACACACACAAACACACACTCTTTACATAACTTTAAAGACAAATATATGATAATTGGGTTTTAAAATACGGGACATTACGAGCTTGACTAAATCCTATAAAGATACAAATAGGTAAGAACACACACCTGACCAGTGGCGGGATCGACGGTGAACCTGGTGGAGGCGTCGAGAGAACCCCCCGACGGCAACACCTCGTACCTCACCTCACCGTTGGCACCAAGGTCTGGGTCACTGGCCTGGGGGAGGGGGAGGGGTAGGGGGGAAGGAGGTGGATTAATTTTTAGAACTGTACAGCCTCTTGTTTATAGAAAAAAAATAAAACAAATAAAAGATAGTATTATTAGTATTATAAATGATAGTGCTAATACTGTTACTATTACTACTAGCTACTACTACTATTACTACTACTACTACTATTACTATTACTATTACTACTACCATTACTACTACTACTACTACTATTACTACTACTACTACTACTATTACTATTACTACTATTACTATTACTACTACTAATATTACTGTTATTACTACTACTACTACTACTACTACTACTACTACTACTACTACTGTACAATATTTCTGAAACTACCACTACTACCACCACAACTACCACTACCACCACAACCATACACACAAACTCACAACAATGCGTGTAACAAAGTGTCCGTATGCAGCGGTGGCCGGGACAGCTGCTACGATGGGACGGCCGTGTGGAAGGAAGGCGGGAGTGTTGTCGTTTTGGTCTGCCACCTTCACCTCCACCCAAACCTCGTCCAGTGCCAACGCCGAGCCACCAACGCTTCCCTCGGTGTTTAGGAGTCTGCGGAGCCCATCCAAACTCGACCTCTCTGTTTGGAAAATGGGCAATGAGTTGATGGAGTTTACACGGTCATAATCTGTGTCAAAATTTCTATATGAGGGTTAAGGAAATATTGTGAAACGTTCTATCTGCAAATTAAGTAAATACAGTATTATCAAAATTTCTATCTGTAGGGTAAGAAAATACTGTCATACCTTGTGTCAAAATTTTTATCTTGAGGGTTAAGGGAATATTGTAAAACGTTCTATCTGCATAATTACCCTAAATATTATAAAAACTTCCACCATCTGTAGGGTATGAAAATATTGTCATACTGTACCTTGTGTCAAAATTATTACTGTACCTGCTGGTTTAGAAAATATTGTTAAAATATTTCAGTCAGAACTACTTATCTGTTTGGACATGATAGATAGTTTTTAAGCTGCTACCATATACTCTGCTGGGAAATAGTAAATAAACCTGAATCATACTGCTTAGCTTTCAAAATATTACTCTGCTGGGAAATAAGTAAATGAAATTGATACTGCTTAGCTTCCAAAATATTACTCTGCAGGTAAATAAGTAAATGAAATTGACACTGCTTGGTTTCCATTATAAATATTCATCTGATGAGAAATAGGAGACAGCAGATTTACATAGAGATGAAACAAATGAAACACGGACTTACTTCTAGGATCTGAGTACCGGTATGTGTTTCGCTTCCATTATAAATATTTACCTGATGAGAAATAGGAGACAAATTACACAGAGATGAAACAAATTAAATGTGGACTTACTTCTGGGTTGTGAGTATGAATCCAACGGCACAATTTGAGCGGGTATTCTGTAATCGTCTTGTGAACCAGTGTGATAATGAGTTGAGGTGTCTTGCTGCTGTGAGTCTGTTTCATGGTTGTTGGTGGTGGTGGTGGAGTGCGGAGGGATGGAGGGAGAGACAGTGGAGTGGTGGTGGTGGAGAGAGGAGGTATTGATGGAGGGAGAGACAGTGGAGTGGTGCTGGAGAGAGGAGGTATTGGTGGTGGTGGAGTGTGGAGGGATGGAGGGAGAGTCATCGGAGTGGTGGTGGAGAGGGGAGGTATTGGTGGTGGAGTGTGGAGGGACGGAGGGAGAGACGTCGGAGTGGTGGTGGAGAGGGGAGACATTGATGGAGGAGTGTGGAGAGACGTCGGAGTGGTGGAGAGGTGAACTATTGATGGAGGAGGAGTGTAGAGGGACGGAGGGAGAGAAGTCGGAGTGGTGGCGGAGAGGGGAGGCATTGATGGAGGAGTGTGGAGAGACGTCGGAGTGGTGGAGAGGGGAGGTATGAATGGAGGGAGAGACGTCAGAGTGGTGGTGGAGAGGTGAGGTATTAATGGAGGAGGAGGAGGAGCGTAGAGGGAGAACAAGGCCAGGGATGGAGCGTGACACAGTGGTGGAGGAGGAGGTCACCGTGTATTCCAGGAGTTCTTGGTTGCCTTGGTGCGGTGGTGGACTCGCACGAACCTATAACACGTTTTCGGGTTAAGAGGGTGTAGGAGTAGGGGACAGGCTGGGGGGGGGGTTTGGGGGGTGCGAGAATAGGGGGACAGGCTTGGGGGGGTGCGGGGAATAGGGGGACAGGCTTGGGGGGTGCGGGAATAGAGGGACAGGCTTGGGGGGGGGGGGTTTGGGGGGTGCGGGAATAGAGGGACAGGCTTAGGGTGGGGTTTGAGGGGTGCGGGAATAGGGGGACAGGTTTGGAGTGGGTGGGTTTGGGGGGTGCGGGAATAGGGGGCAGGATTGGGGGGGGGGGGTTTGGGGGGTGCGGGAATAGAGGGACAGGCTTGGTGGGGGGGGGGCTTTGGGGGGTGCGGGAATAGGAGGACAGGCTTGGTGTGGGGGGGGGTTTGGGGGGTGCGGGAATAGGGGGACAGGCTTGAGGGGGGGGTGTTTGGGGGGTGCGGGAATAGGGGGACAGGCTTGGGGTGGGTAGAAAGCCTGTCCCCCTATTCCCGCACCCCCCAAAACCCCCCCGACCCAAGCCTGTCCCCCTACCCCCGCACCCCCCAAAACCCCACCGACCCCCCAAGCCTGTCCCCCTACCCCAACACCCCCTTGACGCATTTTTAACAAAGAGATAGAGGTTTATATATTTTTTCATTCATTAATTATATTCTATTTTATTATTCAGACCTTTGCTATACAACTTCATACATTTTTCTGAACTTCTATAAATAAACTTGGTAAGATATCACCACCACAACTTTAATTGGTACCTTAAAGCGATACGAGTCTCTCTCTTCGCGGTCGAGGCTGGCGGTGAGGTAGACTTGGCCGGACTGGGAATCGACGGCAAAGATGTGCTTGATGTGAGGGTCGACGAGAGTGTAGTGGAGGCGGTGGTTGTCATATACACTGCTCACGTTGAGGTCTAAGAGGAGGAGTGGTGTGTCGTTGTTCTCTGTCACCAATACCTGTAACGAGCAAGGAATGAGAGGAAGGAAGGAAGGAAGGAAGGAAGGAAGGAAGGAAGGAAGGAAGGAAGGAAGGAAGGAAGGAAGGAAGGAAGGAAGGAAGGAAGGAAGGAAGGAATGAGAGGCAGGGAGGGAGGAAGGAAGGAAGGAAGAAAGGAATGAGAGGTGGGAGGGAGGGAGGAGGAAGG
>JAWQEG010008456.1:17500-23894 GCA_033782935.1 Petrolisthes cinctipes | reverse complement strand
GTGTCTTGTGTATGTTGTTATTGTCCAGATAAACTACAAATATAATGGTGTCTTGTGTATGTTGTTATTGTTACTGAAAAACAAATATAAGGAGGTTGTGTGATTGGAAAAAAAAAATTGATATCACTTAGGAATTTTAATAGTAGAGTATGTTGTTATTGTCTAGTTAAATAACAAATATAATGGTGGCTTGTGATTGGAATAAAAACTTGACAACTCTTATGAATTTTAATAGTATAGTATGTTGTTATTATTACTGAACTTAATTCTTTTCAAGGTAGATAAACTAAAGATGTGGTTTACAATACAGTATACAAAAAAAAACTTAATTCTTTTATCGATGGTAAAATTAAACTAAAGATATCGTTTACAATACAGTATACAAAAAAAACCCTGAATTCTTTTATTGATGGTAAAATTAAACTAAAGAGATATTTACAATACAGTATACAAAAAAACCTAAATTCTTTTATCGATGGTAAAATTAAACTAAAGAGATAATTACAGTACAGTATACAAAAAAACCTGAATTCTTTTATCGATGGTAAAATTAAACTAAAGATCTCGTTTACAGTACAGAATACAAAAAAAACCTGAATTCTTTTATTGATGGTAAAATTAAACTAAAGAGATATTTACAGTACAGTATACAAAAAAACCTAAATTCTGTTGATGGTAAATAAACGAAAGAGATATTTACAATACAGTATACAAAAAAAACCTGAATTCTTTTGTCGATGGTAAAATTAAACTAAAGAGATATTTACAATACAGTATACAAAAAAACACTTAATTCTTTTGTCGATGGTAAAATTAAACTAAAGAGATATTTACAGTACAGTATACAAAAAAACCTAAATTCTTTTATTGATGGTAAAATTAATAAACTAAAGAGATATTTACAATACAATATACAAAAAAAACCTGAATTCTGTTATTGATGGTAAAATTAAACTAAAGAGATATTTACAGTACAGTATACAAAAAAAAACTTAATTCTTTTGTCGATGGTAAAATTAAACTAACGAGATATTTACATACCTGTCCAGTAGGCTTGCTTTAGTGATGAAGGTGTTGAGTACATCAGCTACGGGGAACATTAACTTTTCAATCTGATTCAGTTCTTTGCGTTCCCCTGACGACCACTCTTCATATTCGGCCAGCACCTGTTGTTAAATCATTGTTATATCAGGATTAATTAATGGGAGATTCTTTTGCGGGTACATAATTAATTGGTGGGCTGCCGATTCCTCTAAACCAGGTCATGAAAAAAAAAAAAAAAAAAAAAAAAAAAAAAAAAACTAGGTCATGAAACAGATTCCCCATACAAAAAAAAAAAAAAAAAAAAAAAAAAAACTCTAAACTAGGTCATGAAACAGATTCCCAATTAAAAAAAAAAAAAAAAAAAAAAAAAAAAACTAAACCAGGTCATGAAACAGATCCCCCATTAAAAAAAAAAAAAAAAAAAAAAAAAAAAAACTCTAAACCAGGTCATGAAACAGATCCCCAATTAAAGAAGAAAACAAAAAAAAAACTCTAAACCAGGTCATGAAACAGATCCCCCATTAAAAAAAAAAAAAAAAAAAAAAAAAAAAAAAACTAAACCAGGTCATGAAACAGATCCCCCATTAAAAAAAAAAAAAAAAAAAAAAAAAAAAAAAAAAAAAAAAAAAAAAACAGGTACTGACGGCTACAAGACTTCATACACACAAATTGTTTTCAAAATTTTACAACACATAGAAAATGAAAGACTATAGGTAACTGCAATACAACATTATTATTATTATTATTATTATTATTATTAGGTTTGTCGTTTTGCAATCAGCGAGCGAGTCACTTGGTAACTTCTATAATAATTACCTCTCTTTTCATAATTATATCCTGTGTAAGAATTAATGTGGCTGACTGTACACTCGCGGTCAATAATAATCATCCACATATGGGTATCTCAAACAATTTACTATCTAATGTTTCACGTTCACATAATTATGATGTTATTGTTTTAAGTAGTGTGTAGCTGCTTGTATTAAATTAAAAGATGGTAGTTAATGTGTGTGTGTGTGTGTGTGTGTGTGTTATTGTTTTAAGTAGTGTGTAGCTGCTTGTATTGAATTAAAAGATGGTAGTTAACCTGTGTGTGTGTGTGTGTGTGTGTTATTGTTTTAAGTAGTGTGTAGCTGCTTGTATCGAATTAAAAGATGGTAGTTAACGTGTGTGTGTGTGTATGTGTGTTATTGTTTTAAGTAGTGCGTAGCTGCTTGTATTGAATTAAAAGATGGTACAGTCGGCAAAAAAAGTTTCGTTACCATCCTTTTAACAGTGTGATGTAATGTTGGTAGGCCTGACTGGTGAGTCAGGTGTGGCGCGAGCATGGAGGTAGTATAGGTGGAGTGGCTATGGCTCACTAATAGCATGGAGGTAGTATAGGTGGAGTGGCCATGGCTCACTAATCCAGGGGAGTAAAGTGAAGCCGCCGAACTGTCATTTTCGGCGCCTTCAATATGGCGGACACCAAGATATGTTTCAATAAAAGTGGACTTCTGACCTGACATACAAAGGTATGTGCCATCTTGAAGGTGCCGGAAATGACAGATTGGTGGCTTCACAAATCAGGTCCTACTGGCGCCTCCACATATACTACCTCCATGGGCGCGAGTGTCATATATACCTCCGTCACCCTCAGTGTCATATATACCTCCGTCACCCTCCCGGACCCCTCAGTTTTCTAATGGGCAGGCAAGTAGGAATGACGTACTTTTACCCAGTGCTACTTTTTCTGGGTATTTCAAGGTTATTCTTGTTCTAAAATACTCAAACGTATTTCTTTATGTTTAATGATGAATAGTTAAATAGTAATAGTTCTTGAACACTCAAAATTTAATTTAAAATCAGTTAAACTTTTGATATAAAAAGAAAGGGAATGCCTTGTGCTAAGTTGTTATTGCCGCGGCCCGCGAGGCTCAGCTGCTCAGGCGGCGGAGTACCAACCCTGCCGCACTTATCCAGGTTAAAATTAACGTAGGGGTGGTAACGAAACTTTTTTTGCCGACTGTACATAACCTATTTATTGGAAAGTTTATCAGCTAAAGATAAGAGGGAAGCTGTCAAACTCTTACGTGAGTTACCCCTATATGGATGACAATTATTGATCGCGACTATACCTTTAAAATGATCATATCCAAGTGTGGTAATTACATGATAGTCAGAACAAGAAAACAACAACTCACCCAGTCAGTAACATCCCTAAGTGCATCTTGTAGTTGAGTAAATAGAGGTTGTTGAATGATATAGGTGTAAACAACTTCTCTACCTTCCATCCCCCTACTCACGCACCACCCTAACCCCCCCCCCACCTCCCCCAAACCTATCCCCCTACTCCTACACCACCCTAACCCCCCCCTCCCCCAAGCCTGTCACCCCTACTCCTGCACCACCCTAACCACCCCCCTTCCCCAAGCCTGTCCCCCTACTCCCGCACCACCCTAACCCCCACCCTCCCCCAAGCCTGTCCCCCTACTCCTACAACCCCCTAAACTCCCCGCAAGCCCTCCCCTACTCCCTATAATTACACGATACGATAGTCAGAACAACAAGAAAACAACAACAACAACAACTCACCCAGTCAGTAACATCCCTAAGTGCATCTTGTAGTTGAGTAAATAGAGGTTGTTGAATGATATAGGTGTAAACAACTTCTCTGCCTTCCATCCCCCTACTCACGCACCACCCTAACCACCACCTCCCCCAAGCCTATCCCCCTACTCCTGCACCACCCTAACCCCCCCACCCTCCCCCAATCCTATCCCCTACTCCTGCACCACCCTAACCCCCCCCCTCCCCCAAGCCTATCCCCCTACTCTTGCACCACCCTAACCCCCCCCCCACCTCCCCCAAACCTGTCCCCCTACTCACGCACCACCCTAACCCCCACCTACCCCAAACTTTTCCCCCCTACTCACACACCACCCTAACCCCCCCCTCCCCCTACTCCCTATAATTACACGTAAACAGCTTCTCTGCCTTCCATCCCCCTACTCACGCACCACCCTAACCCCCCCCTCCCCCAAGCCTATAATTACACGATAGTCAGGACAACAAGAAAACAACAACAACAACAACTCACCCAGTCCGTAACATCCCTAAGTGCATCTTGTAGTTGAGTAAATAGAGGTTGTTCAATGATATAGGTGTAAACAACTTCTCTGCCTTCCATCCCCCTACTCACGCACCACCCTAACCACCCCCCCCACCTCCCCCAAACCTATCCCCCTACTCCTACACCACCCTAACCCCCCCCTCCCCCAATCCTATCCCCTACTCCTACACCACCCTAACCCCCCCATCCCCCAAACCTGTCCCCCTACTCCTAACCCCCCCCTCCCCCAAGCCTGTCCCCCTACTCCCCCAAGCCTCTCCCCCTCCCCCCGCACCACCCTAACCCCCCCCGCAAGCCCGCCCCTACACCCTATAATTACACGATAGTCAGAACAACAAGAAAACAACAACTCACAACTCACCCAGTCCGTAACATCTCTAAGTGCATCTTCTAGTTGAGTAAATAGAGGTTGTTGAATGATATAGGTGTAAACAGCTTCTCTGCCTTCCATTATTTCGTTCATCATGGCTTCGTATAACGTTGACATGGCCGCCTGTATGTGTGTCACCTTCTCATTCATCTGTTTATAGGGGGAAGAATTAATTGAAATGGTTGTCTGTATGTGTGTCACCTTCTCATTCATCTGTTTATCGGGGCAGAATTAATTGGTTGATGTTAGGGGGGTGCAGGCTTGGGGGGGGGGGGGTTTAGGGGGTGCAGGAGTAGGGGGACAGGCTTGGGGGGGGTTTAGGGGGACAGGCTTTAGGGGGGGGGGTTTAGGGGGGTGCGGGAGTAGGGAGACAGGCTTGGGGTAAACAGCTTCTCTGCCTTCCATTATTTCGTTCATCATGGTTTCGTATAACGTTGACATGACCGTCTGTATGTGTGTCACCTTCTCATTCATCTGTTTATCGGGGCAGAATTAATTGGTTGGTGTTAATTAGGGGGGTGCAGGAATAGAGGGACAGGCTTGGGGGGGGGGTTTAGGGGGGTGCGGGAGTAGGGGGACAGGCTTTGGGGGGGGGGGGGTTTAGGGGTGTGTGGAAGTAGGGGGACAGGCTTGGAGGGGGGTTTATGGGGGTGCAGGAATAGGGGGACAGGCTTGGGGGTGGGGTTTAGGGGGGTGCGGGAGTAGGGGGACAGGCTTGGGGGGGTGCAGGGGGTTTTAGGGGGTGTGGGAGTAGGGGGACAGGCTTGGGGGGTGCAGGAGTAGGGGTACAGGCTTGGGGGGGGGTTTAGGGGGGGTGTGGGAGTAGGGGGACAGGCTTGGGGGGGGTTTAGGGGGGTGCAGGAGTAGGGGGACAGGCTTGGGGGGGGGTTTAGGGGGTGCGGGAGTAGGGGGGCAGGCTTGGGGGGGGGGGTTAGAGGTGTGTGGGAATAGGGGGACAGGCTTTCTACCCACCCCAAGCCTGTCCCCCTAAACCCCCCCCAAGCCTGTCCCCCTACTCCCAGACCCCCTCAAGTAATTTACTAAGTCTGTGTTAAAAGGATAGTGCTAAATTTTTTCATCTTACTTATATATCAAGGCCTACTTTAATAATAATAATAATAATAATAATAATAATAGCAATAATAATAATAATAGTAATAATAGTAATAACAATAATAATAATAATAATAATAATAATAATAATAGTAATAATAATAACAATAATAATAATAATAATAATAATAATAGCAATAATAATAATAATAATAATAATAGCAATAATAATAATAATAATAATGATAATAATAGCAATAATAATAGCAATAATAACAACAATAATAATAATAACAATAATAATAATAATAATAATAATAATAACAAAAGCTATAATCGAGTACTAAAAATAACAACCAGTCTCACCACACTATATATTCCTTTGGTCTGAACATCGGTGGTTAATTCCCTAAGGCGCTCCGTCAAACTGGTCAGGGATTCTTTGGCTGATGTGATGAAGGACGTTAGATTCTCAACGACCACGACCTGTACTTGTGACCAGATATCTGTAAGGGAGGACGACATAGGAGTTAATTATATTCTCACCCCGAGTTAATTATATTCTCACCGACCAGATATCTGTAAGGGAGGACGGCATAGGAGTTAATTATTATTATTGTTATTTTTTTACTCTTCATGAGGTGTGGGAGTAGGGGGACAGACAGGCTTGGGTGGGGGGGGGGGTTTTCGGGGGTGCGGGAGTATGGGGATGGACAGGCTTGGGAGGGGTGGTTTTTCGGGGGTGCGGGAGTATGGGGACAGGAGTAGGGGGGGTTTTGGGGGGTGCGGGAATAGGGGGACAGGCTTGGGGGGGG
>JAWQEG010008456.1:0-12500 GCA_033782935.1 Petrolisthes cinctipes | reverse complement strand
TCGAGACGATGTGGTACAATTCAAGGAAGAAGTTAGATATGACCAACCACGTATGACTGGCCACTCCTCCGGTCACTTCCTCAAACCACTCAGCTGCTGGAGTTAATATTTGTTCCTTGAAGTTTATCCATTGTGTTGAGAGGTATTCCAAGGCCTGGGTAGCTCGATTTGATACTTGGGTTGTAAAGGTATCAAAGGCGGTCATTGCTGTCTCGTACCTAATAGGGTGAGATGTGTGTTTTTATATTATACAGGTGTTGGTTAATTGATTGATTGATATTAGGTGCCGCAACAGCGAGGTCATACGGCACCAGAGAAAAGGTGATAAAGAGGTGTGACAGCAAGCAAAAAGGTGATAAAGAGGTGTGACAGCAAGCAAAAAGGTGATAAAGAGGTGTGACAGCAAGCAAAAAGGTGATAAAGAGGTGTGACAGCAAGCAGGAAGGAAATAAAATGAAAAGATACAGGTGGAGGTGTGTTACAGGTGTTGATTAATTGATTGATATTAGGCGCAGCAACAGCGAGGTCATACAGCACCAGAGGAAAGGTGATAAAGAGGTGTGACAGCAAGCAAAAAGGTGATAAAGAGGTGTGACAGCAAGCAAAAAGGTGATAAAGAGGTGTGACAGCAAGCAAAAAGGTGATAAAGAGGTGTGACAGCAAGCAGGAAGGAAATAAAATGAAAAGATACAGGTGGAGGTGTGTTATGTAATGCCTTGATTGTCACTGTTTATGAAATGGGTTGTGTAATGTATTGTTTGTAATGAATCTATATACAGTACAGTAATCCCTCTTTGTACATTAAACAACCATCTATAATCTCAAGGTTATTTTACCATTATTTCATGTGTGGACAGTCAACTACAGGAATGGACTAATAAATTAATAACATGGACACAATATGACAATCTGTATGTATTTTCTTACTTACCCAGTTGTTGTAAAGTTATGAACAGCAATCCACGCCGGTTGTAGATGATCGGACCACAACTCCAATGCACCGTCTGTGAAGCCGGTAGTTGTGGTGGACACGTCATCTACGAGGTATTCCCAATTACTGATGACACGTTCTTTCATTGCTGATAATGTCTTGTTGGCCACTAATGCATCCAATAATAACGGTACTTCCATCTTAGTCCATTCCTGTAGTTGACTGTCCACTATTGACATGTCTCTAACCCAGGTGGACCAAATGTGAGGTGCAGGGGAAACTAAACGTGTCAAGCTGTTGTTACCCTTCATTAGTGTTGGGTTCTGTATGGCAAACACCTGTATTACACACGGAGTAGTCAGAGTAACTCCCACACCAGCATCCAGGTTCCAGCGATGGCCAAACTTACGGTGTTCCAGGATGGCTCCAGCAGCTACTGGACTGTGTAGACCAATTCTGGCTCGTCTTGTCTCATGATCAGTTTGGAGGGACAATTTAATCTCTGGTATGATTTTATTAACTTTTGTGTCAAATTGCCAAAAGTCACCAAATTGTTTAGAAGTTCCCTTTATTATAAGAGAAGATATTCCTACTTGATTTAATATATAACTTTCCCAAATATAACCTGAATTATTTTGAGAAGTAACAACATCAGCTAATAACTTATAACCATCAATGGTCATATCAAACCCAGTGGAAATATTAATTTGTTGCCATTTTTCTTGACTTAAACTCCAATATTCAATGTTGTGTTCACTTGTTACTTTCTTATCTTGTGTATTGTCAACATAAACATGTTTTAGTAAGTTGTTTACAATTAATCCAAACCCTGAGGACTGTTGAGAAATGTTCACTTTAACTTGTTGTTCTCCTTCATGAGTAACTAAGGGAGCTTCCACCATCATAGCTATCTTCTTGTCTGTTACATTATAATCAATGAGTTCTAACACAGCATATAGTGAAGAGTTAAGTGGTCTAGTAATGTTACCTTCCAATACTATATTCTGGATATCTGGATGTATAAACTCTGCCTGTAGGTAATGTTTCTGATAACCAAATAAAGAGTGGTCTAAATAACTGGTTTTCAACATAATTGGAGGCATGTCGTTATCCTCGGCATTCCAAGTGAAACTGTTTAATGAATATATTTGTATGGGTGTTAGTGTTGCCATGGAATTATATTGAATGGTTCGGTTAGTTAAAAACACTTCAACATCAGTTTCATAACCAATGCTAAGGAAACCTGGAATGATGTGAAATTCTGTGTTGTATCCAAGTTTATGTTCATTGAGGTTGAAGACAATATTATTCATGTAGTTGTTATTGTCTAAATGTAGCATTCCTCTCATGGCAACATGATTTCCAAACCCATCTACAACGAGCCAAGTTTTACCTCCAACAAATGTATAGGGATAATAACCCATGTCAAGTTGATAAATCTGCCAGGTGTCATTACTTTGTTGGGGGGAAACTCCAACTTGTACTTTGTAATGATTCTTGTCATCATCACATATGTATATAATATGGATATAACCAGGGTAAATCATGGGAGTTTGAATTTCCAGTGATTTACTACTTCCCCATCCAAGGTTTAACTTAGCTTGATATTGGTTAAGATTTATACTTGACTCTAAGCCTTCACATGTGTCCAGTCTCAATGACATAACTTCCGTTGACCAGTTGTTATATGTAATTCCAATATTATCCCATAAGAGGAGCTTGTAGGCTACTGTGTGGTATTTGCTGGATGTTCCCAGGAGTCTTGTTATGATTCTCATTTGATTTACAAACACCATTACTTCATATTCTCTCTCAATAGTTCTGTCATGTATAACTAGGGAAAGTCCAAGGCCTATCCTACCAAATATTGCTTCTACTTTGACCTTCCTTGGCAGATAGACGTACTGCAAGGAGATAATGTCGCTGTCTTCAAATGGCAAATACAGACTGAAAATTAAGTTACTATCCAACATGTTATTGTAGTGTTGACTCAACTCTGCTCCATACTTGGTGTTAAAGACTTCAATCAGGGCCCCTACATATTTCCCAGGTACATATCTTGGGGTCTTCAACACAATCCTCTCAGAGAACATGTACCAATATGGGGAGAGGAACGTCATCTCTAAACTGCTGCCGAAGAGATGGTCGGGGTGGAGTATGGCATCCAGATCAAACGTATCCTTGCTGCTCTTGTAAATATACCTCAGACTGAGTTGGTCATTCGGCAGGAAGAAAACATTCAAGTTCATAAACTCAAGACTGGGATGAGTAGATGTGAGGAGGAATTCATATGCGTTTTCTACTGCGTGTTCAAGTGACACGTAAAGTTTCATCAGCTGACAAGATGACCCAATACGTAAGTTTACATATTTAGCCCATTTCAGGTCAACATAGAATGAGTAATCCATGATGTTGATTCCGACAGTGTGAATGTTATCATAAAATGGCTCTCTAATATCAACATTCATACTAATACCTTTCTCTAAGTAGTGATCATTTTGTAGATTCATTATCAGGACAATTCCGGGATCCAAGGACTCATAGTAAATACGAAAGTAAGTCTGTAATTCTGGGAGCCATATATTGAATGTTTTCAGTTCTACCAATTTGAGTACATTATCCCAGGACCATTCCAGTAAGGTATTGAATGTTTCTATCTCACCCTGCCACAGTATGATGGAAAACTTGCTGCGCCCTTCATTGGTACTGTAGAGTCTGGTGTTTAAGATGTGCTCATTCTCGCCTGCCTTCAGCCTGCTTTCTAAGTTCATATTTGAGAGGTTAAAGTCTTCATTTACTTCCCCAGTGAATGAAATCTCTCCTACTTCCAGCCAAGGGGATCTCAGTGATAAGTCCCATGTATAATCAACTGGGTTTATATGTGCGCTAATCAGATGTTTCTCATGTGGTGTCACAATAATTAAGATAAGTTCCAGGTCTCTCCTCCAACTGCTGTTTATTGAGAAAGAATACACTCCATGCCAATCCGATTCTACCATAATATTTCCCGTCACGGACTCTCCCAGTTTTTCATAACTTAGGTCAAGTTTTGTAATGAGCTTTTTCCGTCCAGAGTTATAACTTATTTTCAAATTTACTTGATATTCTTCCTCGGCTGAAAATTCTACTTGTAATTTCACTGGTGTTTCAGTCAAGGCCGCTGAGTCTACTTCTACTCCCATCATGAAGTTATTCCAGGTTAAATCCTCAGACCAGAACATGACAACAAAATGTCTTGATTGTGTCTTTGGGAAGGTCACTAGAGCACTTGTGTTACCAGGATTGAAGCCAATGTCAACCTCTACTGGCGTCCCTCTTAACACAGCTTTAAGTGTGTGTCGAGTCCCCCAAATCCAGTCCTTGGTGTCTACTTTGTACGTCAACACAAACAACTCGTTATCACCTTCTTTCACCTCCAACTGAAGCTCAGCATTAGCATCATAGAGGAAAGTGGTTGGTAATTTAAGCTGAAGAGTGTAAGGAATGGTAATTAAATCTCCCTCAAGTTCAACATTGAGAACTTTGTGCCTATGTCCAGAGGAGGCAGTGAGGTGAAGTTTGTGTCTGAGAGTCTTGTCATTACGGACCTTAGAGAGGACTCGTGTTGTTATATCATACAGTGTTTGTGATCTGTCTTCCTTGATGATAAGACTTGATACTTTCTCAAGATGCAGTTGTTCAGTTTCAAGGGAGAAGGACAGTGTGAACTCACTTTCATCTGGACTTGTTGCATATGTGATTTTGATGTGATTTTCGAGGACACTTACTGAGATAAATGGATCGTCTACATTTCTTACAGTGAAGGATAACAGGTTTCCACTTTCTGTTGACATTTCAAATGACACATCAAGCACCTTATTATAAGGTGTTACATCATACTTTAAACTAATAAAGACAGGGAAAGTAATATATGGTAAAGTAAACCTCAATTCACTCTCCAATTTCAGCCAATAATTTTCTGCTTTTAGGAACCAATTAATATCACCAAGAAGAGGTATATCAGCATTAAATTCTCCCATCCCACTTGAATATTTTCCAGATATACTATTACTAACGTCATTCACATCAAGTTTGGCTTTAAATTCCTGAGGTTCGGCATCTAGATTTACTTTTATGGACTTGAGGGATGATAATGGTGTCATCAGATCGAGGGACACTTTCAATACGTCTCCTTTCATTTCACCTTTTACTTTGATCTCACTCACAGTCTCAAAGTCCACTTCATACTCTGCCAGAAACTCCACCTCATATGGATCGAGTTTGAGTGATGATTTCACCTTATGTTCATCCCACTGGAGGTCGCTGGTGAATGCTAATTTTTCACTTTCGGTGGTGAGGGAGGCTTGTAGTGAGCACACTTTGATTGGTTCCCAAGGTGTCTGTAACTTAATATCTGCTTTCCACTTCTCCAATTCCATGTTTAGTTCAATATTCTGAGACTCTGGCCACATCAACTTAAAATTACAACTGAATTTGTCATCCTGGGGTTTTGCAGAGAGAGAGAAGTCAATTTCCTCAAACCCATTAATTGGAGTTTCAATGTTACACAGAATGGAGAGTGATGGTGACAGCTGGTATTCACAGTCTATCTTCCAGTGATTGTTGTTATGCTGGAGACTCACCTTGGCCTCACCTGGAGTTAACACAAGGGTAGTCGCTAATTTCTTGAGTCCGGAGTAAGTGGTGTCGAGGGCCCAATTTAAGTCAACTTGGTTCCCTGAAAGCTTCGTGTATCCGGACAAGACAATATCCCGTGTCCCATTGATATAAGTCTTGAAACCTATGTCGACCACGGAGTTCTCAACGGAAAATATCCCGTCATAACCCAGAAGGAGTCGTGGGAATTCCTTGTAAGGCGTAGTGATGACGGCATCCACTTTAAATCTGCTATCTTTGTGTAGCCCGGTAACATTAACCATGATCCTCTGTCCCCAATCAAGCACCAGTGACCCTAGAGGTTTGACACTGTTCATTTGTCCGACCATAAACTCTCTGATATTGTATTCTGCCACTATACGGACTGGGTTCACTGTATCTTGGGACGACGAAAACCGTAACTCCAGGCTGGATCGTCTTGAGCGCAAATGAGCCACGGTGGTCATCTGATAGGAGTCTTCATCAATTGTCAGTTTTGCTGTAAGCTTGTGGTTGGCAGCAGCAGTATAAGTCATCTCAAGGTTTGTTGTTGATATGAAGGGACTATCGAGGGACATGTTTAGTTTCCGTATACGTCCGTGGAAATAGTCAATCTTCATAACGCTTGGCTCCCACTCAAAACCACTGAAGGAGAAGGTGACGGTATAATTCTTGGCTTTATACTCTAACTTATATTCAACATCAAAGGCCCAATATTCATCCCACTTGAGTTGTATTTTGATGTGTTTATTGGTTAGGCTGACAATGAACACTTCCCGAGCCTGGTACAAAACATTCCCTTTCAGTTGGTGTGAGTTAAAATGAAGGTTGGTATGGAATCTTTGTTTATCAGGAAGTTCAACATTGATAGAACCTTTGTATATGTTGTCTGCTCGGCTCATGTCCACCTTAACAGAACCTAAAACTCCAAATACTTCCAATATCCCGGTGAATTTCAGGAGGACGGTTTCTCTAATAATGTGTACGTTGGATTTCATCTTTAAAAAGTTATTGTTGGCATTAGCAACAAGAGTACCATCAAAGCCACTATCTGAAAATTTATAAGAGAGCTTGATATTAATAGAGTGTTCTTCTTCGTATGTTGTGGACATGTGACACTCAAAGTCAGCTGAGTTCCTGGTATACTCAAGAGCAGTTCTCATTTTACCAGAGTAATCTCCTGCACCAATGATTACTTGGAATTTGAAAGGACTCTGTGACAAGGACCAATCTATTACTGCATTGGCTGGTCTGGTGAAAGGTGATGCAAGGCTGAATTTAACCGACCCTTCCTTCCAGTCTGGATCAACTTCAAAGCTGCCCTTCATCTTGGAATCCTCTATATCAGCTACAAAATTCATGGAGTAACTTGGCTCAAAGGTACTACTGTAACTAATAAGGAATGATGACAAACCCTTTATAGGAACATTACCAACAAGTTCAAAACTGGTTGATATTCTGTCTATACTGGCTTTCCACTTAACCTGGAATATATCTGGTCCACACTGGTAATACACAACCAGTGACAAAACCTGTAAGTTGTACTCGGCGTGTAGAACGTGTTTGAGGGTGAAGGGTGACTCAAACTGGGCACTAAGTCTCACATTCTCCCAAGGTGAACGACTCACATCTAATTCAAGGCTGGCTAACATCTGGCCCCATCGTTGTAATTCAATCTGCATCTGTCCAGAATATACTCCATTGTTTTCTGCCATATGCCAAGTGCCTTCCACCTCTTCATAACCTGGTATGTTGGACATAAACTCAAAATTACCTGATGTGAAGGGGATTGAACTTCCACTTAGTATCAACATTAATTTGCTGTACCACTCATCAAGCTGTACATTCAGAGTCAGAGATCCATCGTAGTTGTAACTGAAGCTATATGTTCTGTTGACAGGATCACTTGTTGAGTTGAAAGTAAGGCTCAAGTTTAGTTTACTTAGAGTGTCCCCAAAGAATAATTCTGTGATAAACATTTGTTGTGGGTGTTGTCTGGAAACTTTTACTCTACCATCCTCTGATAACCTCAATGGAATAGTGATATCAACTGTATACTGGCCAAGGTCAAAGTATGAAAGGTATGTTGTTAATGATCCGCCAATGTGTCTGTCTCTCTCATAATTCCAAGTTCCTGACACTCCCACTGTACCTTGAGGACTGTCAAAGATTACACTTCCATTATTATTATCAAGATCATATGTTAAATCAAGGGTAACTTCTTCTGGTTCAAAGTGAGGGACAGTGAGGAATATTGTAACCCTCTGTTTCCTAAAGTTAAAGTCATCATTTTGGTATACAACACGAGTGGCATAAGTTTCATTTTTCCTTGATATGTTATGAGTAATGACTGCTTCATAAAGATCTTCCATGGGATTATGTGTACCTTCAAGCATTATTGTTTGTCCAAAAAGCAGTGCCTTCAGTTTTCCACTATAAATAACATCTGATGAGGGATCTGTGGGCTGGACCCATTGCAGGTCAAGTTTTTCATACTCTGGGTAATTGGGAACTTCGGCAGTTAAAGTTCCATTCATCTCCAGTTTGCCATCCATTATTTTTTTTACCCCATTGAAGTTGAGCTTGATCTCACCTTGCTCTGTGCTGATGACAAGATTCTCCTCAGGACCATTAAGTTCCTTCCTCAGATTAAAAGAGTAAACATTATGAGTGTGAAAATCAGACTTCATGTTGGCTTGCATTGAGTATATCGTGTCATCAACTTGTGTAATAAAATCAGCATCAGCAATACCTCCAGGAGTTTCATACTTTAAATTCCACTTGTTAAATAATGGGCTCTCTATATCATATGAGAGGGTGACCTTGGCATTGCTATACAATCTATCTGCATTGAAACTCATCCCTACCTTCCCAATCTTATCAGACATAATATTATCTGCAACAACTGACAGATTGGCATTGAGTGTGTAGTTGAGAATGGAGTTATATAGAGTGGCATTCAGTGATAAAGGATACTCTTGAATTTCATAATCTAAAGTGAGAGCAATAGTTTGGTTGCTTCTAGGCAAGTCAACTTTGAACTCTGCTTCTGTTCTTGAAAGGGTATTTTTGAAGAAGAAAATTGTATCATCTGGGTGGTGAGGGTTGTAGTAGAGTATCTGGAGGAACCATTGATCAGCCTTCAATTGTCCAACGACATTGAGTCCCATGGAAATATTTGCCGTCAGTTGGGTCTCAGCTTTGATGTTTACAATGTTCCGTGTCAAGATACCAGTGATGTTGAGTCGGATGGGATCAATGAGTTTAGGTATTGCCAGACTACCAACCAATGTGACGGGATTACTACCTTTGTTTCCCTTGAGGCTGAAATAAAATATTGGGTCCCCACTACAGTTAAGGAATAGACTCGTACTGGTCTTGGCGTGGTTAAAATCCTTATGAGCTTCCCCTGTGATATTGAAGCAGAACTGTGGAGCGTGAATGTCCAACGTGGCCCCATAAATATCCCCCATCATTGTGGTTAGTATCACAGCGATACTTGGAAACTGTGTCAATGGTGTCTTAATCTTCAACCATGATTCTGGGCGGCTAACTTTGAAGCTGACCACGAGCCAACCATCCTCATCATTCACATTAACGGTCAGGTCAAATTTAATGCCTTGCTTCAGGAGAGCCAGTTCAACAATGACGTCAGCTGTGAAAGGACTATATATCTCATTTTCCATTTTCAGTTCAGCTCGGTAGACGGCAAGTGTGCGTAGGTATCTGAGTGTGCCCTTGAAGTTATCATCATTAACCTTAAATTTGGTCTCTAGAGCCATGTTGTCCCTCTTCCACTGTATGGTAGTTTGGCCGCTCATCTTTGCAATGGCAGTGAAGTCAGAAGTCATGTAGAGGGTAATGAGTTTTTTGGTTTTCCTCACAAGCCAAGTGATGTTACCTTTGATTATCTTAAACTTGGATGATCCGTCCTGACTCTCCTTTTGTACCTCGATGTTCATGGTGCGACTGGAGAGTTGACATAGTAACTCGTACCTCTCACCGCTGCCAGGCATGACGGATCCTATGAACTGCTTAGAGCGTCCATTGTAACTCAGCTCCATGGCCCAGGGTGCACTAGTGTGGATAGGTACTACACCAATCTTACCTTGCAACACGTGATCTTCGCTCCAACTTGCTATGAGGCTCAACTCCTTCAGGTTTTCAGTCTGGTTGCTCTGGCTGGATTCATACTTTGTCCCAAACTCAAATTCCACTTTGTTATCCAATTGCAAGGAGCAGTTAAAGTCAACATTATAACTTTGGTCTTGTATTACCAACTGACCACTAACATCTCCAGCCCAGTGTAAGAGATTAACAAGTTTCAGATCCAAGTCTAATTTACCTTCCAATCCTTCCAAGCCCAACAGATTAGATTCCAGTTCGGCGCTTCCCTTGTATTCATCTTTATCGATATTGGACCGATCTGCCGTGATTTTGAGCTTGGCCTTCTGTGAGGTGGTGTTGGTGATTCCATGAAGCTCAAGGGTGGTTAAAACTTCAAGCTTAGGGAATAAAGACTCAGCCACTGTCTCAAGGGTTACCACACTCTCTCCATTATTGGTGAAGTTGAAGGTCATACTTCTTGGCCTCTTCTCCAAGTCAATATTCAGCAGTGCCCGGTATTCTGTCGTATCATCACTCAACACCATTTCTACTTTCCTATCCTCCCATAGTGTGGATGTAAATTGTAAGTAGTAGTCGTTCCATTTTAGTTCCACCTCACCACTCCAGTTAGCATTAGCAAATACCCCAGCCTTACTGTAATGACCTAGACTAGTGATGTTAGTCATTACCATTAGATCATAGGAAGAGAATTGTTCACCATTCCACTTCTCCTCCATCTTCAATTCACTGCTGATGTGGGCGTGAAATTCATTGCCATAGGTTATTTCTCCAAGGACAAGGTGACCGGGTTGAACATGATGCTTCCACTTTGCCATGAAATCATCAAAATATGAGGATGATGCCTCCAGTTCAATATCTGATTGTTCTAAGGTGAGTGGACCTGTTGATGCCAGAGTTAATGAAAGCAGTGTGGAATCACCATAAACAGATTCAGATTTGATTATAGTTGTTGAGTTTATGACCTGTAGTGTTAACCTTTCACTAAAATCTTCTGTCCACTGAGATGAAAAGTCCAGTGTTCCATTGATAGACGGGAAATCTACCGAACTTTCCAATGAGAATTCAGCCTTGGTTACTCCAACACCTCCGAGCAACTCCAGTTTGAAGGAGTTGGACCATTTTTCAGGGTTAGTGTATTTCAACATCTGGTCAATTTTGAAGTTATCCTTATCCCAGTTGCCTGTCACCTCAGTTACAAAAGCATCCAATTCTTTGCTGTGGGTGAGTGTTAAGCCCAGACTGTGGTCAAAGAGGTTAAAAAGATTCATGTGCCCACTGACCTTGCCAACAGAGTATGCGTCAAATTCTACGTCAGCGGTGTATGTCATGGTGAAGCCGTTAACATTACCATCCAACTGCTGACTGAGGCCATCATCAGTATAGTTGTGGACATAATTAACAAGGCTCTGTATCTCAGGATGGTTAAGTATGAAATGAGCCTTGGTGACCTGAGGAATAGCATAGTTAACCCCAAGCTCAGCATTCCACGACGACAGATACTCCAGTGATGATTCAAAGTCCAGGTCGACATTAAGAAAGCCTTGGGTGTAATCATAGGTGGCATTCAAGGCTAAAGGTTCAGTCCAAGGTGTTCTAAATTCCCCTAAGGCATGAAGGAGGTGTCTCTGCCAGGTCCACATACGTTTACCTGATACCAACATGACCACTTCCTCCTCCCCACTCTGACCTTTCACCTCAACACCAAATAGATCCTGTGTGAGGTTATATGAGCCTTTCAGAGCGATGGGTGACGGGAGTACCGGAGCCTTGAGCATTAACGTACTAGATAGGGCATTGGGAATTCCTGGGTGTCCTACTGTGGTATTCAAGGCTGCCTCCCACATGTGATCCTCGGTCAGTTCAACTCCCAACAGACTGGTGTAGACGCCTCGATCGTTGTCTTCCCGATGGCGTGCGTACAGACGGGTGGAACATTGATCACCCTTGTGGTACTCCAAACCCAGGGTCAGGTTCCTCCGTTCACCCACCTGTACCTCACCACGCACCTGATAAAATTCAAGACAGATTATTTACTTTTTCACCAAGTACCTGATAAAATTCAAGACAGATTATTTACTTTATCTTGACACTTAGAGACCCATATACTGTACAATAGGCCCTCGATATAAGATGATTAAATTTAGCACATATATCCTTTAAACACAGGCTCAATAAATCACTTAGTCTGTATAATAATGAATAACAGAAGCCTGGAAAAACATCTGGTGGTCTTCATGAGTGACTGACTAAAATGAAGATGAGCAAGAATGGTGGCTGTCCAGTCTTTTGTTTGACAATAATTCCATCGAGAAAAATAAAGAAACAGTTTATAAATTCTGGAAAATAACGGAGAATAAAATAAAATCCTTAGTGTAACAGAAAAATTAAAACAAGACCCAGACCACAAGAACTTATAATAGTGAACACATGAGGAAGTGCCGATCAAAAGGCATAACTTCCACCATCAACCTGAACCTGAACCTGTCCAGTCTCTCTCTTATGTAGGGTCTCTAGATACAAGTATTTATTTATTGTATATCCAGGGTCTATTGTACTGAATTGTGTGAACCTATAAAGAGTGGTTGAGGATGGATAAATAAACCATACATATTATATCAGCCAATGTGAAAAACTGCCCCGGGAGAACAACATCAACAACAACAAAACAACATCAACAACAACATCAACAACAATAACATCAACAACAACAAAAACAACAACATCAAAAACAACAACATCAACAACAACAACAACAACAAAAACAACAACAACCACAACAAAAAACAAAAACAACAACATCAACAAC
>JAWQEG010008455.1:20000-36358 GCA_033782935.1 Petrolisthes cinctipes | reverse complement strand
TATGTCCGTGTATTTACAAATTGCTCAATTTTTTTTTTAAGGAAATTTCCAAGATTCAAGGTATTATAAGATAAAGTTTAAAAAAATTCCTTGATCTTGAGAATTATTTTGGATGATTCGGTTCTATTTGTTCATTTAGGTTCTGTGCACCAAAAACAGAAATTATTATGTTATTGTAATATGATAATAATAAAATATTAAAGCTAAAGATATATCAAGTATTATATATTGTTTACTTTGTGAAATTAAAGGTCTTGAAGGCGATACGAATGTGTATATAAAATTCTAACAGCGTTGCAACATCCGCGGTTTCGGAGCCCAATTTGGCTATTTAGTCTGAACACCCACACAATCATTCTCCTTGATTTGTTTAATTAAAATTGGGGCTATTTTGGAATAGTTTAGGTCGTGGGGTTAAAAATGTCTACAAATAATGACTTATTTAAATATGATTTACATCTCTTAGTAATAATATCACGAATTAAAGACTGATTTCCATAACAGCATAAATCAGAAATTGCTGTCAATTATTTTATATATATAATAAACTTACTTCACTGTCATCAAAGTAATAAAAGAAATAAATCCAAATACCTTACATACATTTTCATCCTCAAGATCAGAAGTGTTCTTTGGGTGTGTAGCCTTTTCAACGGCACATATCTTATATTTTATCCTTTGCTGTAGTTCCATGTCTCGTTCATTAATTAATTCATCTTTTTTTACTTTATTTTCTTTTGTTTTATAGAAGTTATATATAACTATTTTTGTAATTTTGTTGACCGTGATATAATTGGGCGGTATTGGGCGATATTTTGGGCTACTTCTGTTACAGCTCACCTCGACTTGGCTATAATAAAAAACCTATTGGCATCACTGATAACTGTAACGTCTGGCAACACTGACAAGTTGACAACAAAGCCATCTGGCAACACTGAGTCACTAACAACAACAAAAGTAGGGAAAAAAAAAAGAAGTATTGTATGCGGTGATATGGACAGTACTTCACTTGTAGGGTTATGGCGCCCCTTCGCACCTAACTAACTCCCCTTTTAATCCTTTAACTTTCCCTCTTCTCCTTCTTGTTATGGCGCCCCTTCGCATCTAACTAACTCCCTTTTAATCCTTTAATTAACTCTCCCTCCTCTCCTTGCTTCCTCTCATCACTCTCCTTATTTGAAACTACAATTTCTAAGTTTGGTAAATATTGAATGAATTACCGTTATTGCGTACGATTTTTCTACCTTCATAACCCACTTATTTAGACCATTCTAAGACTATTTTCCCTATTTTCTTCTATGGCATTTCCTCTGCAAATGCCCCATTTCCAAAATAGGGCATATTCAAATGGGGCATTTTGAAATTAACCTGACCTTACCTGACCTGACCTAACCTAACCTAACCTAACCTAGACCGCATCAGACTACCGGGACCTAACCTGGGCAAACTACCGGGACCTAACCTGGGCAAACTACCGGGAAATAATCGTGATAAAGTACAATAATTGACAGGGGTAAAATACTGGGACCCAGCTGGATCTGGCAACACTGCTGCAAAACGGTAATTCATTCAATAAATACCCTAAGTTTTTTCTGGCCTAGCTGTCTTGACTTGTTATTTCGGTATTTATTGAAAGAATTACCGTTTTGTAGCAGTGTTGCCAGATCCAGCTAGGTCCCAGTATTTTGCCCCGGTCATTTTCTGTACTTTATCACGGTTATTTCCCGGTAGTTTGCCCAGGTTAGGTCCCGGTAGTCTGATGCAGTCTAGGTTAGGCTAAGTTAGGTCAGGCTAATTTCAAAATGCCCCATTTGAATATGCCCTATCTTGGAAACGGAGCATTTGCGGAGGAAATGCCATAGAAGAAAATAGTCTTAGAATGGTTCAAATAAGTAGGTAATGAAGGTAGAAAAACCGTACTCAATAACGGTAATTCTTTCAGTATTTACCGTTATTTCTCCTCCCCAAAATAATAATATTAATTTTCCATCATATTTATGGTTCTATTAATTTATGGTAAGTTAATCATATTTCTGGTTCTATTAATTTCTTACATAATTATCATAAACGCCCATAATTTTTTACATTATCTGTCATTTGGGCCAACATTTGCATTTGGTTTGATTGAGGTGATTCATTTTAACACTATAGAATTTATTGGTAAGATTGGGTTTGATTATTTGTGTTGTAGTCACCAGGATAGGACGCCCTTAAAAAGTTTTGAGTATACCAACTTAGGGCATGAAATAGGATATCCTCCATTCTTTTGACATGCCCACACCACCACATAACACTATGGGCCGTATTCAACAACATCTGTGGTGTATACGATGGTGTGGTACTGTACGACGGCTCTGTTGTTTGTCCATGGAGCCATTGTATACACCATAAACGTTCTTGAATACGTACTGTACAACTTTAACATGTCGATTTAAAAAACTGTCTCATTTTAATGTGTATAATTTTTTTATATGGTATATTTATTTATTTTGTTTTGTGTTTCAGATTCCGTGGATGAGAGAAATTGTAATGGAGGTCTGAAACTGTAATTCTGTGATGTACTGAAATTTAATAAGATAACTCATTTGGACAGATATAGTAGTGGGATTATTATTATTATTATTATTGATGAATCTATTTAAAAGTGAATTATTGTATCGTGGTGATTAATTTGATCATACAGTTTAATTAATTTAAATTGAGTAAGTATTATATATAGTGATTAATTTTATCATACATTTTAGTTAATTGAAAAGTGAGAGAGAGAGAGAAAGAGAGAGATGGAGAAAATTAATGGTGGAGAAATTGATGGAAGGGGAGAAAATGATTGAGAAAAAATTGATGGAGAGAGAATTGATGGACAGAGAGAAAATGACGGACAGAGAGAAAATGACGGAGGAAGAATTGACGGACGGAGAGAGAGATAATGACAGAAGAAGAATTGACGGAGGAGGAATTGATGGAGGAACAGAATGATGAGGTAGGGTATTATTTTTAGCTTGGTATGCAAGAACATCCGTGGTGCATACGATGGCATAGTACTGGTACGATGACCCCATAGACACACACTGGATACCACACAATATTCTAATTTAAATGATATATTACCTGTATTAATTTTCTAGTTTATAAATTACAGTACTGTATATATTGTTAATTTTTAGTTTATTAGGCTAAATATGTATTATTAATTTTTTTAGTTCATAAATTAATTTTTTTAGTCTATAAAATATATACCGGTACAGTATTATTAATATATTTAGTTTATAAATTATATATTAGTACATAAGGTTCACCCTGTGCACCCCTATTTGGGCGACAGAGGCTCTCACATATAGCCTAGGGAAATTACACTGTATGAATACATGTTTATATGGAGAAAATTACTTATGGACGGCCACTTGCTCACACTGACAACTTACAGAGATGTTATTCACCAATATACAGAGTACAGAACAGTACAGTATTTGTTAATTGATTATAATATACAGAGTACAGTACAGTATTTAGTAATTGTTAATTGATTATAATATACAGAGTACAGTACAGTATATAGTAATTGTTATTAGATTATAATATACAGTATTTAGTAATTGTTATTTGATTATAATATACAGAGTACAGTACAGTATATAGTAATTGTTATTTGATTATAATATACAGTATTTAGTAATTGGTATTTGATTATAATATACAGAGTACAGTACAGTATTTAGTAATTGATTAAAGCTCTATCTACCATTCTCCCATTTATCTATGTGATAGTGTCAAAGACTGCTTTACAGTGTTTGTTGGATGTTAGAGTATTGAGGGGGGAAGGGGGTGGTATTTTGGATCATTTCCTAGTAGGGGGTTTGGCTGTAAGTTACTTAGAATGGATGTAAAGAGGAAGTTGTACGAAGGAATAGCAGTGCCTACTGCACTGTATGGAGCGGAAACATGGAATATAGGAAAATGTGAAAAGAGAAGGTTGAATGTAGTAGAGATGAGATGTCTGAGAAGCATGTTTGGTGTGACTCGAATGGACAGAGTCAGGAATGAGGAAGTGAGAAGGACAGGTGTTTTGAGAGAGTTAGCAGGTCGTGCAGAGCAGAGTGTGTTAAGATGGTTTGGACATGTGGAGAGAATAGAGGAGAATAGAATGGTAAAGAGGATAGGGGGCTCAGATGTGTGAGGTGTAAGGAGGAGAGAAAGGCCACAGAGATGATGAATGGACGCCGTGAAAAGAGCTTTGAGTGGAAGAGGTATATCTGTGGACGCGGCTTCACGGTCCATGGAGGAGGGGCCTTCACTAAATGTGGCCCATGGCCGGCTGAATGCTGGAGGTGAAGTTTGCCTTGTAGTGAAGTGGCAGGGGTAAACCAGCTTTTGCTGTCGGGCCTTGCTATGGATGTAAACATAGCTGTGCCCCTTGTAGTCCCACAAGGGGATGCGGTTGTGTGGTGGGGGGTGCTCTCTCCTCCAACAGGGATTGGGGGGTTGAGATGTAGAGTGTATGTGTGTGTGGGAAGTTCTACGTTTGAGCATTTTGTTTCGAAGGGTGTGCGACGTGACGGGGGCTACCTCCAGCGTGGAGATGAAGGCCTGATATATGTATGTACAGTATGTATGTATTAAAGGTGTAGAAGGTTTGGAGTACCAGAAATATTTGTCAGGGTCAGGAGGGCCTAGAAACTCAATTCTTAATTTATGCAAGTGGTGGGTGTGGCTAGTGGCCATGCCCAAATTTACCCCCCAAAATGACCTATATGGTTAGCCCTGTACCATATGTTTTCACCAATTTTCTCAAGACGAGTTTTGTCTTTGATAATACACTCGTGATACATAATTTCTGACCAGAGTGTGAGGAGCAGAAAGCTTCGAATCGCCTGGTATTGCTCATTTCCCCACCCAGTGCACATATATATAGAGGCCGAGTTCGAATGCAGGGTATGTGTGTGTGTGTTGCCTGCCGTTCGTCTCTGGTCAGGGATTACGTATCACGAGTGTACATGTTCATACTAATAATATAACACTTTTAACATGTATAATACTATAGTGCTGTGATTTGTGCCAGCGTGGGACTAGATGGTGAGAGTATAAGCTTGGAAATGGAGCAGTGTCTCAATATATATTGATAGTTACCAGTTTTTAGCATATTAAAAAATTATGGAATATTGTTTTGTCTTGTGACATTTTTACTTGTACAGTATGTATGATTATCCATCAGGAAGTTTATGCACATGGTCTCTAGAAATCCTTGCCCACTTCCCAGTGTTAACAAGAACTTTATGAAGGTTGTGAATATTAAGAAGGGAATTATGGTATTTCTTGTTTAAAGTCTTCATAAAGTCACTGAAAAAAAGGACTAATTGGCTACAGCCTACAAGGCCAGATTCCTCAAAGACATCAAAGGCAAACTTCTGTGTGTCACCAGTCTTCTGGTCAGTAAATGGAGGTTGGAGTGATTGCAGATTTCCATCCAATCACTGCCAAAGCATAAAGAGAACTCTCTTTAACACAGTGGAATGTGAATAAGAAACTACTGATATTTACTTTGAACTTTGATGTTTTAACACTTATCTTTCCAGGTGATCACAGCTCACTACAACTTCATGAACATTAAGGCCCTGAGTGAAGGGATTTTGTTGGGTCGTTACAATGGCTTCAATCTTACCACTCTGGCATCATCCAATCTCCTTTCAAATGGCAGTACATATGGTAATGTTTGAAGTTTTCAGTACAGTATATAAAATTATCCTACCCTTGATTCAGCAGACTTTGTCAAATAATTGACTAATTGCATCTCCATTTTGTCTGTTTAATCAGTCTCTAATACTCTAAAGCAGAATTAGTAAGCACATGCAGTAATGTAGTAATATATTTTGTTGGTACCTGTAATTTTATTCTCTCCTTCATTGTTAAAGTCTCAGGTTTCAATGTTATTCACTTATACCTAGAAAGGTTACATTTTTTTATTTAGGGAAATTAGGGTTTATTTAACTTGCTTCACTACTACCCAGGGAATGTGACCTTCTACGGAGATGTGAGTGTGGGACGTCTGACTGTGTCCGGAAACTACAATGGTGTAAATGTCAATGCTCATCTGGCAGACTCACTTGAATGCAGATGATGTCCACATTATGGGCAAGAAGACCTTCACTGCTGCAGTAACAGACTTCCAAGAAATTAATGTTCTGCAAGTAAATGCTCAGCCTGTTGACCACATCCTAAGGGAACTTGTTTTAACTGATGTTCCCACTAACCTGCCAAACCATATGACTATCACTGGCAGGGTATCTGCTCCAATGCTTTAGGCTCACTCTCTGACTGTGAAGGTATGGGTAAATGAGTAGCCTCCACATTCAAAGCACACTCCCTGGATGAGATGCCCAAACACTAATGTAGAAACTGCATTCCAGCACAATATAATATGATCAGTGTACGAATCTATGACTCTTGTAAATTTTTGTTTACAGTATTGCGTAAAAGGAGAACCAAGAGCAAAATTCCTACAAGAAATTCCCACTAGTGAAGTATAGAAGATTAAGAGGTCTGAAGTCATGTATGATGGAAATTATGTTGGATGCTTAAACATCTGTTGTGTAATGTGTTTCCCCTTTTAATTTCTTGCACTGAAGTAGATATATAGACCAGATATGGGTTTAAGTCGTCCTGGACAGTGATAGTATTGTGCCTTGCATCTCGAGGCTTGGGTTAGATATTCATAACTGCAGGTATTTTGTGTGAGGAATGAGTACTAGTAACACAGTAGTGTAGGAAAGAACTTTCTAGTACCAGATGTGAATACGACAATGCCTTGTTGATAATAATACATTGTAGATCAATTTTATTATGTTATGCCTATTACTGCACTTAAGTTTAAATTTATAGACAGCCACTTACCCAACTTACACTGCATTTGTGCATGATGATATTGCAATAAAAAAGACAGATTGGATTACAGATAATTTAGCATTATATTTCTGCATAAGATCATAAGAAAATGAAAGTAATGTTGACAGTTCTATATATTATGGGGGATAAAATGAATTTGTATTCAGAACTTTCATATCGTAAAAGTACTGTACAGTTACAATATTTGTGGGCAAAAGCAAATTGAGCCTTGCACAATTTGTTAGTGAGGAGAGGTTTCTTGGCTGTGTGGTGACGGTACAGACTCGCGACTGTCAATGCTCTGTGACATGACGTGTCAGTGTTTTCATTGTAGCTGCTGTTGTTGTTGTTGAAGTTCCTCAAGCTATCTGGCAGCCCCGAGCTCCTGAGGAAGGTCATGGCCTGAACCGGGCTTTCCCACAGTGCCCTCAGAGAGTGTATGTTGTGTTGTTGGCGAGTGTCGTTGTATACATTGCAGTCTTCCATAATGTGTTTAATAGAATGGGGTGCTGTGTTGCATCCCGGACAGGCATCCACGATGGCTCCATCCAGCTTTTTCTGTGTTGCTGTTTACATGGAGTCTTTCGTACCACTCTACACAGAACATTGTGTAGCCTTCGAAGTCCTTTTGCTGAAATGGCCAGGATGTGGATTTTGTTGACTGCAAACTTTGATACAGTATGCAGACTTGTACTCTAGAATTGTTGCAGGATTGCATCAGCAGTGCTGCAGTATTTTACTCTTCAGTTTTGTAATCTGATGCTTTTCTTCGTTTGATATGTTAATTCCAGGCATCTTGCATAAAATTTGTATTAGCTCATGTATGTACTTTATACCAGTACAAGAAACAAACCAGGGAATGTTACACGGCATGCAAATCCTCTCTTGTTTTATACCAGTTCCTCAAACACTGACTGCCTCGAGATGTTGGGCATGAAGATTGAACCACAAAAAGTTAGCTAAATAAGATAAGAATAGGTCAAAATTAACTGGAAACATAAAATTCTTGCAATAAAAAATATACCTCCTCTCTCATGGAGATAACTGTCATAATACTCTTTTTGGTGGTGGATGGGTATTCAGTACTGTGAAAAAATGGTGAGCTTACTAGGGCTATATATAATTTTACCATTCACATTATTATTGTAAATGACAGGAAGAAAGGAAGCATTAAACAAAAATCAGTAGGAGTCGGCATTTTTCAGATTGATGTTAGAACTGAAATTGCAATAAAATTACAGTATAAATTGATAGAGATCAAAAAGAATTAATTCTTGTATTGAATGCATGTATACTGAAAGGTGCACTAAGAAAATTTAAGTAGGGTAATATATGTCTGTAAACTGTTGGGAGTATAAGAGAGCTCGAGTTGGTCATTATTGGTATTGTTACAACTTCAGTTCACATGGATGTGAATTCATCTTCCGACAAGAAACTGGTGACTTCCACTGGTTTCTCTCAGACATGAGATCTTTTGCATGGTGCTCCCAGTGGACAATAGAAAATTCATTACTATTGGGGATTTAACCCTTGGAACTTGGTAAGGATATTCAGCCATATTTTTGTGTAAAAGTTATGCAGAAAAATCTTGTGTGTTTAGTAACTGCGTATCTGTCTTGTGATAATGATATGTTGCCATAGGGGATTTTGTATTAGTTGTAGTCTGCTGGTATTACTTGAGAGTTGAATGATGGTTACATACAGTCTGGTAAGATATACATTAATTCTTTGAGAAGAGTGTAATCTTGAATTGTTTGTTTTTATAGTTAAATTATGCTTATAAAGATTAGATCATTAGCATATGAAATTTCTTTATATTGTGTTAATATCAGTTAATTTTTCTTATCCCAGTCACACCATTGTTTCACATGAGATTCATGGGAAATGAATACATGTAGTTAGATATACTGTATCAAGGTAGATTCAAAGTACAGTATTATGGGACGGTTTTGGGTATATTCCTTACTGATACGATGTATTTGTTGTACCATGCAGATTCGGGGATGTCCATGCCTGCAACTGTCCATCAAGCCTGTCCTCACCTGTAATTCACCAAAGAAAAGACAAAAATTAAGATATCAAGGCGCTCTAGTCAGACGAAAAGGGAAAGAGTTGACGAAAACATTTGGAGACATCACAAAGAAGATATTTAGGGGCTGATGTGTGTTGTTACTGTTTCTACAACAATTTTATCCTCATGGTGACTGTATAGTATTATGTTCTGCTGAAGTTTTTGCACCTCTGAACCTATCCTTTTGTCCGGAACTTAGTCGGGCAGTAAAAAGAGTGACCATTATAACTGATTATATGATAACCCTACCCAGTGTAACACATTCCTATTTTCCTTGTGGATGAAACACTATTTTATAGCAGATTTTTCACAAGTTCTGTAGTGATTTAATAGTTCTGTAGTGTCACAGTCCTCCTTCACATTCACATAAATACCATTTCAATGCTACAGGAATGGCTTGTAACACAAATTCATACAGAGGAGTTAGTACAAATACTGATCTAGTTTTTAAATGCATATTTCCACTTGTGTTGTCTTAATCTCTTGACTATGAGGGTTTCTGTAAGCTGTATAGCTGAGAACATGTGAGTTTAAAGTTGAAATTAATACAGTATAAGTGTGACCCATTTCAATGGGTATTCTGTCCTTCCTTGGGTTTTTTCTGATTTCTTTCTTCCATTCCCTGGTGAAATGTAACTCTTCCACATATTACAGGTTGTATTTATGTAATCAGATGGCCTCTCAAGAATATACTTAGTACCTACCACATGATTTTGTTACTATCTATCTATAGCTCTGATGCCTCGTTCCCTTCGGGAACTCCCCCCAAGGGGGTGGCCACGGCAGAAGTGTCTCCAGTTATCCCTGTTCCAACACTCCCTCCTTACATGGTTAAACCCTGTTACTGTATAGGAAAAATCATATTGATATTGTGTTTTATATCTTCACACATTTTAGTTTTTCCACATAGTGTTTACTGATTTATTATAAACATACCTCATCTTTAGAATAAGTAAATACCACATGGCCTTGGTACCTGTACAAGAACAACAATACAGTATATAGTGTTGTTACCAGTTAGTAGGATCATATTATTATGCTATTGTATAGTGACTTTCCCACATTTTATTGTTAGATGAAATATTGTAGGAAGAGACCCTCTTCCAGATGACCGGTACTAGTATCTAATATGTCGCATGCTGTTATGGAAAATGCCAAAGCCAGTGACATAACTCTCGTATGCTTAGTTACGACAAAGGTATCAATTTTTCCAACTATGATTAACAATTCCTTCCTCATAACTTTAAGTTGGATCTATAGTACTGTAAATATTCTATGCATTGAGTTTACCTCTGGCACTAGTTTTTAGAAACTTAAAAGCAATATTCATAAAAATTGAGGTGATATAAGGATAAAATATACGTGATGTGGCTTTTACTTTTGTTTAAATGATATACAGTACTGTACTATATGTGTCGACTATATTGCATCATTTGTAGCTAATTCAAGCCTAAAGATGCCATATAGGTCCTATTTTCAGTAGGGGGGTATTTTTTCTACATGTTAGTGATAGTATAGCTATGTTCGTTTCATTAACATTCATAGAAACATACTTTCAGGATTGAAGACACTTGTTATGGCTTAGCACAGAAAATAATTCTTTACCTCATGAAATTAATTCATAAAATCAATTTCAACTGAAAAATATTAGCAGCATTCTTATAATATAATTCTCCTAAGTTATAGGGTAATAAAATCTTTGAGGATTAATCTAGTGCTCCTTTGGACAGTGAATTTATAATAAAATGTATGTAGAATGTCTTAAGAGAAGTGTGCATAACTTACAGACCTAGGCTATGTATTTAGCTTATTTTATTTAAGAAATATTCAATTCAGGTTTGTCCTCTTTGCATATACTTTCAGTTACTGTTGTAGAAGAGTAAATTAATGGATAATGAAGAGTCTTGTTGCTGTTTGCCTACTTACTGCTCAATATTTGTAACTTGGTAACCTTTATTAGTACAGTACTGTAGTATGAAACTTCTTAACATTAGATGATATCTCACACAACAAAAATTAAATAAACACTTTCTCAAGTTATATATATATTTTTTCCTTAAATACCTTGTAACTGGATAAAAATGTATTGACAGAAAATTCCTCTTATAGAATCAATACCTATATAGTATATTTTGCAATTTTTTTTGATATGGTAAATGATTTATGATATTGTGCATACGATGGTTCCATAAAAAGACAACAGAGCTGTCGTACCGGTACCACATCATCGTATGTTCCATGGATGTTCTTGCATACAGACCCTTTAATTTTTGTTATTGAACGAGTGTTGTAAATGATGTGTTGTGTTGGACCATATTCAAGAACATTCGTGGTGCATACGATGGCGTGGTACCGGTAAGATGACTCCATAGAAAGACAACAGAGCCGTCGTACCGGTACCAGGTCATCGTATATTCCATGGATGTTCTTGAATACGGCCCTTGGTTTGGTGTGATAGTAGACAGTGGGCCATATATTCAAGAGCATCTTTGGTGTGTACGATGGTGGTGTAGTACCGATACAATATGGCTCCTGGAATATTCACTAAATAATGGTCATGGTGTAGGCAATAGATTAAGCCATAAATTCATTACAGTGCTTGAGAATTTATTTTATTCCCAGAGGTATAGTGTATAGATTAATAAGCTCATAACTGGAAGAAAGACGAAAGAGAGGAGATATTATTATGGTTTTGAAATGTGTCACAGAAAAAAAAAAATAATCAAATGATTGTTATAGAAAACTTGGTGTCAAGGAATACCTATAATGAGAGGTCACAGTAAGAAATGAATTAAAAGAGGAGATAAATATGTACATAAATATAGTTTTCCAAATAGAGTAATAGACCAATGGAACAAATTACCAAAAGAAGTGGTGTGTGCCAAAAACATACATAGAACTTTAAAGAAAAATATGATAATTGGGTTTTAAAATACGGGAATTAGTGATAACAACGTCGTTTACAATTGCTGAGTTGATAACAGTTTCGGCCGCCTGTCCTACTACAACAGTAACCAAACATTAATTAAATAAATAATATGCTGTATTATGGTTTATTGAAGGTTGTGAAGCGAGTAATATGCACAAAACATAAATAAATATACTTTACTTTTTTATAATAGAGTAGGAACTATGTATGTTTGTAAAGACCAACGAGTACTAAGTAAATACCGATTTATCCTTTTTTCAACCTGCTTTTTTATATACTCTGATATAATATAAATTATCTTAATATAACAATATATACCAATATCTATAGAAATGTTTGGTTGATTAAGAGGGTGATTATGTAACTAAAATAGAAGATAATGTGGATTTGGTAATTATTTTGGTGTGGTGTGATGGTAGACGGTGGTGTCGCGGTGAGTAACATTTCTGTCTCTTTATTACTCCACATTTTATTGCATATATATTAGGTCAATAGGCCATTATATTGTATTCATGAAATAAGATATGATTTATAGGTGGTGTATAGATTTCCATATTACTTCGTACAGTTTGTTTACAGGTTATATTTGATGTTAATTAAATATAGTGTTGGTGTGATGGTAATGGCGGCGAGTTGTGGATAGTGATATGGTGAGATGTCATAATAACGATAACATATTATATCACAGTTTGTTTACAGGTTATATTTGATGTTAATTATATATATATTAAAATGTTGGTATGTTCTTTGGTAATGGTAGCGAGGTATAGACAGTGATGTATGTGGCGAGATGTCATAATAACGATAAATATCATCTATACTCTTATATTTTATTTGTAAAATGATCAAAATTAATGAAATACGTTTGTATAAGGAATATATGTCTCTATTGGTATAAGTATTAATGCAATATCAGGAAAATTGAATGTTAGTTTTGGTGTGATATTACTCTGACTGGATTGGTGAACTAACATGGTGGTGAGTGTGTGTAAAGTCGAGGCTTCAGTTGAATCCTCTGGTGGTGAGTGTATGGGTTGAGTCGAGGCTTCAGTTGAATTGAATCCTCTAGTGGTGAGTGTGTGGGTTGAGGCTTCAGTTGAATCCTCTGGTGGTGAGTGTATGGGTTGAGTCGAGGCTTTAGTTGAATCCTCTGGTGGTGAGTGTATGGGTTGAGTCGAGGCTTCAGTTGAATCCTCTGGTGGTGAGTGTATGGGTTGAGTCGAGGCTTCAGTTGAATCCTCTGGTGGTGAGTGTATGGGTTGAGTCGAGGCTTCAGTTGAATCCTCTGGTGGTGAGTGTATGGGTTGAGTCAAGGCTTCAGTTGAATCCTCTGGTGGTGAGTGTATGGGTTGAGTCGAGGCTTTAGTTGAATCCTCTGGTGGTGAGTGTATGGGTTGAGTCGAGGCTTCAGTTGAATCCTCTGGTGGTGAGTGTATGGGTTGAGTCGAGGCTTCAGTTGAATACTCTGGTGGTGAGTGTATGGGTTGAGTCGAGGCTTCAGTTGAATCCTCTGGTGGTGAGTGTATGGGTTGAGTCGAGGCTTCAGTTGAATACTCTGGTGGTGAGTGTATGGGTTGAGTCGAGGCTTCAGTTGAATTGAATCCTCTGGTGGTGAGTGTGTGGGTTGAGTCGAGGCTTCAGGTGAGTGCCAGCCACCATATAGGAGTATAACCTTTGATTCACCGTCGGGAATTTAACGAAATTTGGTAAAACTTGCCTGATTATCGTATACAAATAATGAGAGAATTAGATAAATGTCTCGTAGATTTCTTTTAATATCATATTCTGTCAAATAATGGTTGTATAATTACTGTTATTTGTACATTGTTTTATAGGAAAACTTATTGTGCACTCCTACATTTTTCACCTTGGTTTACAGGTTAGTTGTGTTAGTGATCGACGAGTATATATCACGGTACACCTACATTAATACCCTAACCCTGACCACAGTGTACCACCAAGTTAAGACCCCAACTGTTGCTTGTAACGTGTCCTACACAACCAGGGGATTCCCGACCCTTGTTTGGGTAGAGATGACGTGAAGGCCCACTTTAGACCTTCTTTATAGAGGGTGGGGCATCTATTGGGGAGCTGTGGTCAGGGGAAGGGGGAGGACACATCAACCAACCATCTGTAGTCACTCATATAACTACATAAGGTAAGTAACATAAATACATTATATATAATTTGGTGCACGCTTACACACCAGTAATTTTGACTCATTAAAATACATTACGAGACTTAACTGTAAACTTTATCCTAGATCTCTTCAACATAATTATTATAAGTGGAGGATGTATTTTGCAGCAATACATTTAGAGAAATCAACATGAAACAATTACCCCAAAGGACGTGGGTAATGTTGTGATGGTAAATGACAATAATAATTCTTCCCCCTTTACTTGCACTCATGAATGAAATTGCCACAACACAGGCACAGGGAGGGAACACAAATTAATTTTCTGGCCCAGGGCTGGAACAATACTCTTGAGGTGTGGTGGTGTTGTGTGGAGGCGTAATAAGACCTCCACTGCTTACAACAAACGTCAAATGAAAACACTGACACACAGAGAGAGAGTATAGGCGAGAGTGACGGGGAGAAGGGGGGAGGGTGAGTGTGGCAGAGAGAGTAGGTGAGTGTGACGGGGAGAGGGACGAAAAGTGTGACACAGAGAGTAGGTGAGAGTGACGGGGAGAAGGACGGAAAGTGAGAGAGAGAGAGAGAGAGAGAGAGAGAGAGAGAGAGAGAGAGAGAGAGAGAGAGAGAAGGACAGAAAGTGAGAGAGAGAGAGAGAGTGAGAGTGACGGCGAGAGAGAGAGACAGACAGACAGACGGTGTGAGTGTCATCATTACTGAGGCGTTGGTGATGGTTAATTCCATGTTGGTAATGGAAACAGTATAATAATAATAATAATAATAATAATAATAATGGTGTTGGTTGTGTAGTATGAGGTGATATTTATTCTTGCTGTATTTTTAGTACTTTTTATCATGGCATTGCACTGGTATGTAACGCTGTTGTCTGTTTATGTAAATATTTGTAATTTTCTGGGCCTGCGTTTGATGTTTACACGTCTTTTTTTTTTTTTTTTTTTTTTTGCGCGCGTTATTTCTGAGTTTATAAAGTTTGCATACGTTTATTTGGGAGAGCTGTCAACAAACCCACACTATAAAAAAAAAATATATATATAGCTGTAGTCTGGTGTGGGTTAGCATCTCTTTCTGTCTATCTGTTTATATGTTTATTTAGTTCATAGTTTTCTCACTCTGTTTGTCGTTATTATAGTCACAATATATAGTTCACATATCTGTTTATCTATCTGTTTATTTGTTTATTTTGTTCCTTCCCTATCTTCCTTCCTTCCTTCCTCACCTTTCTTCCTTCCCTCCTTCCCTCCTCACCTTCTTTCCTAACCTTCCTTCCTTCCTCACCTTCCTCACCTTCTTTCCTAACCTTCCTTCCTTCCTCACCTTCCCCCTTTCCTCACCTTCCTTCCTCACCTTCCCCCTTTCCTCACCTTCCTTCCTCACCTTCCTTCCTTTCTTCCTTACCTTCCTTCCTCACCTTCCTCCCTTCCCTTCCATCTCCCTCACTTTCCTTCCTTCCCTCCCTCCTTCCTCACCTTTCCTAACCTTCCTTCCTTCCCTCCCTCCTTCCTCACCTTTCCTAACCTTCCTTCCTTCCCTCCCTCCTTCCTCACCTTTCCTAACCTTCCTTTCTCCCTTCCTCACCTTCCTTGTTTCCTTCGTTCCATGGAGCTGCAAAAATTGAAATATCTGGTCGTGTTTGTGTTGTTGGCTGCGGTGTTATTAGCCTTCCACCCCACTCGTCTCAACCCACTCGTCTTCCCTCTCCCTCTTCCAATCCCTCCTCCCTGCATGCTTCCATCTCATTCCCTTTTTCATTTCTCTTTTCCAGCCTCCATGGCCTTGTATAATATTATTTCCTTTCCCTTTCAGTTGCGTTTCTTCCTTCCCCTTTCACTCACAATTTATCTCATGTTTACTTTCACTTCTGCCTCACGTTCACCACCTTCTCATCTCTGTAACTTCTCTCCCCTCTCGTCTTCCTTGTATCTATCTGTGTACATCTTTCTTCTGTGCAGCAATATTACCCTTTCTCACCTCATTCCTCTCATATTTTTGGTAATTCATTCCATATTATTATTTACACTGTCTGTGATACACTCGGCAATATTATGTGAAATTTTTCTTGGTACTTCTGTTCTTCTCTTCTCTCGTCTCTTCCATCTATAATTTTTCTTTGTATTTCTCCTGTTCCATAATTATCTTAACTTGCCATTCCTCTCCTCTCTGATCTCTGTTTCTTCCATATTTCTTCTCTCTCCGCCTCGCCTTGAAACTGCCAAGACTTGCCCTGTGATATATGGATTCAAATATTCTTGTTTTGGAGTTATGAATGTACCCTAAACTTTTTGAAGTCTCTCTGAATCACCTCCTTGCACACACACACACACACA
>JAWQEG010008455.1:0-15000 GCA_033782935.1 Petrolisthes cinctipes | reverse complement strand
TCCCCACTCATCTCTTTTTCCCTCTCATCTCACGTACTCCTCCCACGTCCCCTCCCACCCTCTCCCACGTCCCATCTCTCTCTCTCCACTCATCTCTATTTCCCTCTCATCTCACGTACTCCTCCCATGTCCCCTCCCACCCTCTCCCACGTCCCATCTCTCTCCTCACTCATCTCTTTTTCCCTCTCATCTCACGTACTCCTCCCACGTCCCCTCCCACCCTCTCCCACGTCCCATCTCTCTCTCTCTCTCTGTGATGATGTACTCTGTAAGGGAATTATTCACGAGTAAATGAGTGTATATATAACACAAGCCAGATGGGGTCAGGTAGGGAAGGGTAGGTATGGTGGTGGGTGGAGATGTATAGGGAAGAGGAGGAGGGACAGTAGAGTGGGTGGAGAGGGGGAGAGGAGAAGGAAGATGTAGTAGGGAAGAGGAGGAGGGACAATAAAGTGAATGGGAGAAGGAGAGGAGGAGGAAGAAAGAGCAGGGAAAAATGGAGTGGAGAGGGGGAGAGGAGGAGGAAGAAAAAGTAGGGAAGAGGAGGGACAATAAAGTGGGTGGAGAAGGAGAGGAGGAGGAAGAAAGAGTAGGAAAGAGCAGGGAAAAAAGTGGGTGGAGAGGGGGAGAGGAGGAGGAAGAAAAAGTAGGGAAGAGGAGGGAAGAGAAGAAGGGAAAAAAAGTGGATGGAGAGGGGGAGAGGAGGAGGAAGAAAAAGTAGGGAAGAGGAGGGAAGAGGAGAAGGGAAAAAAGTGGATGAAGATTGGGAGAGGAGGAGGAGGAAGAATAGAGTGGATGTAGATTGGGAGAGGAGGAGAAAGGACTAGGGAATAAAAAAAGGTGGAAAAAGAGTAGATGGAGAGAAGAAGATGGTAGTGTATAGAGAAATGGAGAGGAGGTGGAAGGAATAATAGGGAAGACAGTTAGTTGATCGTTGATGTACAGTTGAGAACACATGAAACAGACACAGCAGTTGAATCGGGCCCCTCATCGCAGCATATGGTAAGATGAGATGACCCCCTATAATATGCCCTGTTGAAAGTGTATCTGTTTCATGTGTCCGCAACTGTACATAAACTTCGTGGTTACCTTCTACGGTATCTGTCTGTGTGTGTGAGTATTTGTATGTATTACCAAGGAAAGCAAATACAAACACTTAATGATTATTGGTCTGGGGTGAAGAACAAAAGATAATGATGGTGTGAGACGAATGAAAGAGGGAAAGAGAAAGACTGATGCTGGCCTTAATAACAGAGGGATCAAGAAACAGAAAGAAGGAAGACATGTGGAAAGTGGGAGGTGCAGGAATTGCTGATAATTGATAAGAGGAGGAGAAAACTGGGATAAATTGAAGAAGGGGAAATAACACCAATTAGATATAACAAGCAACGAACGATTCATAAGGGGGATAGATTTGTAACGAAGAGGTAGAGAGAGGAAAAGAAACATTTGCTTTATTACATTATTTATTTGGTTTGATACATTTGGTTCATAACAACGAGAACTAAATCAAACCCAGAGGGATTTTTTTTTCTGGCACGAACTCTGACGATACATATTAAACTTTAGGTGGACAAACAACAAATGGAGATGGTGTGGTTGGTGTTGTTGGTGGTGTTGTTACTGCTGTTGTAATAATTGTGGGTGTAGTTGTTGTTGATGTTGTTATTGTTGGTGTAGATGTTGGTGTTGTATAATTATTGTGATCAATCTTAGTGATGACAGAGTAAAATAAACCTAACTACTTGAGCTTTGGTTCTTCCTATATTGAATACGTCAGCTCTCAATACTCGTCATAGCTCACTGATAACAACTTTGGAACTCGGAGGTGAAGGTCAGAGGTGTGTAGGTTCGAGTCTTGGAGAGATGGGTGGGGGTCATATTATTATGGTTGTTCAGGGGCAAGTATATTCACAAACCATGCATAATGAATATATAGCCTGGTCTAATTGAAGTTTGGAATCATGTGACATAGCAGTGAACCAATTACAAGGCATATCCTGTGTCATACTTGCTCAACATAATGATGGTTTAACATGCAAATTTCTCTTTCAAGCATGAGTGAACGAGAAATAAACTAGCGGGTCTGTAGTATTGTACAAAGGAAGAGAAACAAGTGACTTTTATTAAGAGAAACAATTTACTTTTATTACTGGAAAGGCTGATTATTCCCGAAGCCCAAGGCATCACAGTATTTACATGTGACTGAAAATACTCGTATATACACATTTTCAAGGTTGTTTGTTGCCTCTGTCGCTGGTCATGGAGGTGGAGATGGTGTGGTTGGTGTTGTTGGTGGTGGTGTTACTGCTGTTGTAATAATTGTGGGTGTAGTTGTTGTTGATGTTGTCGATGTTGTTATTGTTGGTGTAGATGTTGGTGTTGTATAAATATTGTGATCAATCTTGGTGATGACAGAGTAAAATAAACCCAACTACTTGAGCTTTGGTTCTTCCTATGTTGGTAAATAATATAGACCGTCTTTAGCCAGGGTAAATATATTAATGTGGAGTCAACTCACTGATGATGTCAAGGTGAGCATGAAACACGGAACACTACTGACACTCGAATGTGGCATCGCACTTGGTAACACCCTCCATACGGTATGAAATAGAATTGTCCTTGTTGGAAAGTGCAATTTTGATACAACATATCAGATAACATCCACACCAAAAGCTGGCAGTCAGATGCTGTGTATATCAAATGTTGAAAACAAGAAAAACAATATATATACTAAGTGTAGATGGGCCTCCAGTGTATATATATGTACAGTTGCCAGCACTTATAAATGGTACACTCAGCGTTGTCAGTCCTCTTCTCCTGTACCAGTTATAAGTGCAGGCAATTGTACATACTGCATCACGTGTATTATTTATCAATGCCTACGTTAATAACATAATGGACAGAAGTTGGTGCGGAGTGTAACAGTCAACGAAAAGTAACAGTAGATAATAGGATATACACTTTGTAAAAATAGTAAGCTCTCCTCCACTCACCAACAAAATGAATTATAAAGCACCCCCCAACAGGGCAGAAAATGTTCAGTTGTGAAACGTTGTAGAATAAGAAAACAGTAATAAAATAGTAATGTGTTAATATGAATGAAAAAAAAGACGAAGAAAAATGTGACCGTCTCTTTCCTTCCACCTTGCCTCTTCCCTGTATCAACCCTTCCTTCCTTATCTTCGTCTCCTACTATTTCATTCCTTATACTCGAGTCTGGTTTCTTGTCGTGTTATTCTTTCCTTCTCCTCTGCCCTTCTTTTTTTTCCCTTGTTTCCTCTCTCTGTCCCACTCTTTTTTTCCCTCATTTACTCTCTCTGTCCCACTCTTTTTTTCCCTCATTTACTCTCTCTGTCCCACTCTTCTTTTCCCTCATTTCAGCTGTAAAAATTTCCCTCTTTTTATATTTCTCTCCCCTGCCCCTTCTTGTTTAAGTGGGTGCTGGGGGGGTTTGGGGGGTGCGGGAATAGGGGGACAGGCTTGGGGTGGGTAGAAAGCCTGTCCCCTATTCCCGCACCCCCTAACCCCCCCCCTCCACCCAAAGCCTGTTCCCCTACTCCTTCACCCCTCAAACCCCCCCCCCAAGCCTGTCCCCCTACTCCCGTACCCCCCTAAACCCCCCCCCAAGCCTGTCCCCCTATTCCCGCACCCCCTTAACTCATGTCTCCCCCTCCCTCCCTCCCACCCTCTTTCCCCTGCATGCTCCCTCTTTTTCAACTCTGTCTTCCCCTCCCTCCCATTTTTTTTTTTTTTTTTTTTTTTTTTTTACTTCCAGAAATTGCCTTTACATTGCCATTCACTTGACAGGCAACAGTCCACCAGTATCTTCCCTCTTCTCACGGTCAGCGCCTTTTTCATCTCTTTGGCGGACTGTACTTTATTTTATACACGCACATACCCATTTGCATTTCTACCTTCAAACACGATTTTATTTTTTACCACTTCCGTTTCTTGTTTTTTTTTTCTCTCTCTCTCTCACTCTCTCTGTCTCTGTCTCTCTCTCTGTCTCTGTCTCTGTCTCTGTCTCTGTCTCTGTCTCTGTCTCTTTACATACACACACACACATACACACACGAACGTAAGTATACACACATCCCTATCCACAATCACACTCTCACACACTTGTATTTTGAAGCCACACGTACCTCTCTCTCTCTCTCTCTCTCTCTCTCTCTCTCTCTGTCTCTCTCTCTCTCCCTCCCCCCCCACCTTGACTTTGATACGAGTAACAGTGAGGGTGATTAATTTCCTTTCCTGGTATTGGTTTGAGGAATCAGTATAGCACTCCAACTTACCAAATAGAGATTCTCACCTTAAGGCCCCTGTGATCGTGTATGAAAATTGGAGGCTTCTGATTCCTTCTGACTATACCACGAAACAAACTCTTACTATATAGATGGTGGTGTTTCGTGGCAATGTTTGAAGGACTCTTTTATTTCCAATTTTCTGACTACATCATAGGGTCCTTAACTAGCCTTGAACTCATCAGCTGAAGAAGAGAATGGGATGCAAGAAGTGCCTTGATCTTTCCTGTGTGAATAAGGTAGAAAGGTTTTATTTCACTCTTCACCCAGGAGAGGGGGAAGAACGGAATATTGAGTGAAAAAAGCCCTTCTACGTTAATTAAGAGATATGAAGAGTTAATTGATATAAATTACACAAGTACTGTAATTACCTCTGTATTCCCCTTCAAGCCAACAAACACGTAATTTTCTATAACCATTAGTGATGTATTGTTTTATTATTATATATTGTAAGGGTATATTGTTTCTTTTACAATTGTCCAGTTCTAACCTAATGCCTTCCCTTGCATTTTGTCTGTCTCTGCTCCCTCGCCCTCCATCTATTGCCAGATCCGTCGGCACCAAATCTTGATAAATGTGGAATGGAAACGGTAGTGTGTGGTAAAATATGAGAGTCTGTGAGAAAGAGGGGAGGCAGCAGTGAGACGCAAAGTGGTCGTTGATAAGAGTAATGAGAGGAGAGGTGAGGTAATTGATGCCACCACGAAAGAGACGCATTGATGGATGTCAGAATAGCTCGCGTGTGTGTGTAATTGGAAGGAATGTATAAGAGAAGAAGGGGGAAGGAAGGCAGCAAAGTTAGGTGGTTGAACTGGAGTATGTGGTGGTGGTGGTGGTGGTGGAGAAAGAGGAAATATATGTAGGAAAATATGGGACAGGGGAAAGTGAAAAACAATAACACAAAAAATACGAAAAGAAATTAAACGGTGGAGGGAGATGCATGGTGATGTCTGAAGGAGAATGGAAAGAAGTGACAATGGAGAATGGAAGACAATGATGTTGGTGATAGATAGGAAGAAAGGATGGAGAGAGACGGAGGAGGGAAAGGAGAAGGGTCTGACAGAGAGTGAAGAGTAATGGTGGTGCTGGTGGAGGGTGAAGAATAGGTAACGGAAGTCGATAAAAAAGGAAAATGGTGATGGACGAAGGTGAATGAAGCAAGCAAGGAGTTTTTGTTGGAGGAAGTTATATATACGTGGGTATGATTGGGAGAGAAGTCAGGAAATGACATGATATACAGACAGACAGACAGACAAACTGACAGACGATAGACAGATGCCAGACAGACAGACAGACAGACTGACAGACGATAGACAGATGCCAGACAGACATACAGACAGATAGACACACTGATAGAATTTAAAAAAAAATAACTGCTTAATTGTTCAAAGCTTCACAATTAAGTCTTGTAATGACATCTATCGTTAATATAGTTATCAGGGAAAGCGAAATATACAAGTTTTTCGTGGGAAAAATTAATGAAGGCTCATGTATCCTCTTATCCTGTGATTTATAATGTATTATATTTAATCATTATTATCCCTGTAAACCATTTCTCCATGTTCTTATTGTTATTTTTACTGCAACACTACTTACTAGTTGTGTAGTGAATGACTTTAAGTATGTCACCACTTGAATACACACAAATTGTACGTTTTTATCGGCAAGATGTACAGTTAGATTAATAGGAATAACAAACACACGTACCTTCATTAAAAGCCGATACTAATGATTAGTCAGGACTGTCAGGAATTGAGAATTTTGATATGAAAGGTCAATTACATCCCGAGCTAACATCAGTATCTTTTGACTCGTTTTCTGACCTGCAGGTAAGAATTGTTAGTTTGTGTAATAATGTAAGAGAAAGGGAAGCATGTTAGAAGGACGGTGTGTAGAAGGAAAGAAAAATATAAATAGACAGGAAGGAAAAATAAATGGGGGAGACATGCAGGGGAATAGGAGAGGGAAGGGGAAGGGAAGAGGAAACCAATTTAGAGGAAGGGTAATAAGGATAATGAAGAGAGATGTCTGGCTGGTAAACTCTGTAATTGTTGCTGTCATGGAAGTTGGTGGTGGTGGTGGTGGTGGTGGAGATTGGTGGTGGAGGTAGTGATGGTGGTGATAGTGAATGTTAGTGGTGGGGTTTGGTGGTGGTGGTGGTGGTAGTGATGGTGGTGATAGTGAGTGTTAGTGGTGGTGGTGGTGGTGGCGGTGGTGATGGTGGTGATAGTGAATTTTAGTGTGGGGTGGGTGGTGGTGGTGGTGGAGGTAGTGATGGTGGTGATAGTGCATGTTAGTGGTGGGGTGGTGGTGGTGGTGATGGTGGAGGTACTGATGGTAGTGATAGTGAATGTTAGTGGTGGGGTGGTGGTGGTGGAGGTACTGATGGTGGTGATAGTGAATGTTAGTGGTGGGGTTGTGGTGGTGGAGGTACTGATGGTGGTGATAGTGAATGTTAGTGGTGGTGGTGAAATTATAGTGGTGCCTGAATATTGTTATATCTTGTGATGGTGGTGATAGTGGTGGTGATGGTGATAGTGATGGTAGTGGTAGTAAAATGTGATGAAGTACAGGTAGATAGAAGACAAGACAGACATAATTGTATATAGAGATAAGATGAGAATATATACAGGAGAGGTCTGGTTGAACTAGAGTACTGACAGAAAACACTGGAGAAAGTTTTGTGGGTGGAGTGGAGTGCCTTTGTCCTACGGTGGACTAATTATACCTAATGATGATGATATTTTTTGTGTGACTTTGGTAAAAAAAATCGGCGTTTTACCGAGCTTGATGTTTCGGTTGGTTGAAAAAAAGTGCTGTCTAACTATTTTTACGCCTCGACCATTAATGAAGGCTTGTTGCTGTAAAACGGGGGGAAATTATCTCTCATGAGGCAGTTGGGTCGTGTTTAGAGCCACTGTTAGAAGGTTTAGTGACCATATATATTTTTTTTTTCATAACTTTTGTTGTTGGATGGTGGGTGGTGATGACGTTAAACTTTTAGTAGTAGTCGTATAGGAACCTTCATTGTATATTATTTACTCCCTCAAAACTGTGACAAAAAAGCTTTATTTGATATTATGCTTTGGCTAATGCAAGACAACTTCACTCGCAAAAAATGGGGTTGAAGAATTAATTAAGGGTAGAAACTCTTTACAATAAGTTGGAGGACTAATGAATCCTCCAAACTACTTCACGAGACAGATTCTCTATTTATAACATCCAAGTGATTATTTTGTTTCCTGGGATAGTTTGGAGGAAGCAATAACCCTCCAGTTTACCCCAAAAGAGGCTCTCCCTTAAGGGGGTGTGGGAATAGGGGGACAGGCTTGGGGGGGGGGGCGCGGGGGGTCGGGTGGGTTTTGAGGGGTGTTGGAGTAGGGGGACAGGCTTGGGGTTGGTGTTAGGGGGTGCGGGAATAGGGGGACAGGCTTGGGGGGGGGGTGCGGGGGGTTGGGGGGGTTTTGAGGGGTGTGGGAGTAGGGGGACAGGTTTAGGGGGGTGCGGGAATAGGGGACAGGCTTTCTACCCACTCCAAGCCTGTCCCCCTATTCCCGCACCCCCCAAACTCCCCCCCCACCCCAACCCTGTCCCCTACTCCCGCACCCCCTTAAGGTGGAAATCCAGTGTTGGTAAATCTGGAGCAACTGATTCCTCCAAACTATTCCAGGCAACAGGACACCTTTATTTAAGTTCATTTGGCACTGTTTACTGGCATACTTTGGAGGAATCAAGGCACTTCAAAGAAACAAAAGTGAATTAACCCCTTATATAGTGCTTTAATGAACATGCATGGGTATTCTAAATATATGTAATAATATCTAACTCCGTATATGTACACTCGCAATTCAAAATTTGTATCCAGGTCTTGTTGAAGTTTCGAATCATTTGACATACGAGTGAACCAATTAAAACTCTTATCCTGTTTTATACATATGCTTGAGCTCGCTTCATACTCGATCAGGCTATTCGAAACAAGCCTGGATACATATTTTGGATTGCGAGTGTACAATGTGTGTCTCAACATATATACTCACAACTGTACAATGTGTGTCTCAATATATATACTCACAACTGTACAATGTGTGTCTCAACATATATACTCACAACTGTACAATGTGTGTCTCAACATATATACTCACAACTGTACAATGTGTGTCTCAACATATATACACACAACTGTACAATGTGTGTCTCAACATATATACACACAACTGTACAATGTGTGTCTCAACATATATACTCACAACTGTACAATGTGTGTCTCAACATATATACTCACAACTGTACAATGTGTGTCTCAACATACATGTACTCACAACTGTACAATGTGTGTCCCAACATATATACTCACAACTGTACAATGTGTGTCTCAACATATATACTCACAACTGTACAATGTGTGTCTCAACATATATACACACAACTGTACAATGTGTGTCTCAATATATATACTCCCAACTGTACACAACAAATGCGAAGAGTACTGATATTAATGTCAGTGTGTTGTGTGTCCATTACATTGTCGTAAATGGAGTAGGTCAGTAACTGTTTGGGGACTATTGACCTGTAATGTTGTTGTTGTTGTTGTTGTTGTTGTTGGGAATTACACGAGTTAAGCTGATGTAGTTTTGATGTGGAATGATTGCAGATTATTGTGCAAAGTTAAATTGGTGGGTAAATGAAAACCCGGTGATATATATATATAGACACAATGTTGTTTGCATCTGTAACGTCACACTCAAGTTACAGATGTACAGTCGTGGTCAATAATAATCATCCACATATGGGTAACTTTAACAATTTACTGTCTAATGTTTTCATGTTCACATATAATGTTATTATTTTAAGTAGTTTGTAGCTGCTTGTATTAAATTAAACGATGGTAGTTAACCTATATATTGGAAAGTTTATCAGCTAAGGAACAGAGGGAACCTGTCAAAATCTTACGTGAGTTACCCCTATATGGATGATTATTTTTGACCACGACTGTATGTGGTATATAGTGGCTAAGAGAAATGGTTATAAAGATGTTACAATAACTTACAGTATAATATTATCATGAGTAGCTTTGATGGAAGTACTTTATTTAGACGGGACACAACTGATAATATTTCATTTATTGTATATTTCCCACCCACTCTAACCACCACCCTAACCATCACCACCACCACCACCACCAAAACCAAAACAACTATCACCCACACCAAAATCAATAACATCTATCCTACATTTCATCTCTCTTCCCAATGCACCATCATCACCACCACCACCCACACCAAAATCAATAACATCTACATTTCATCTCTTCCCAATGCACCACCACCACCACCAGTACCCTCACTACATCCCCCCCACCACCACCACCAAGACCCTCACTACATCCCCCCCCACCACCACCACCAGTACCCTCACTACATCCCCCCCACCATCCCTCTCTCCCTCCCTCCCTCAAGTCTCCAGAGCCTCACCAACAATCAGTCTGTATCGTCACTCATGTTGCATCGATCACCGGTCCTCCCGTGAGACCTTTAAAATCAGACACGAACCGGGAGGAGAAGGAGAGGAGGAGGAGGAGGAGGCGTGGGAGGAAGAGGAGGAACAGGCGCTGATGGAGGAGGAGGAGGAGGCGGAGGCGTGGGAGGAGGAGGAGGGAGTCTTTTGGTGATGATGGAGGAGGAGGAAGTCTTGAGGGAGAGAAGAGAAGAAATGGATGGAGTGTTTTGTTGACAAGTGGAGTGGTATCAGAAAGTATTTAGTGGAAGAGAGGTTGGTTGGTTGGTTGGTTGGTGGGTTGGAGTGTATTGGATGGTGGTGGTGGTGGTGGTGGTGTGGGGGGTTATTGAGTATATTTGGGAGTGGGGGGAGAGGTGGGGAAGAGGTAGGAGTGTGTGGTGAGTGACCTAGAAGAAGAAGGTGCTTGAGAGAATAGGTGAAGAGGGATATGGAGGAAGGGATGAGAGTCAGGGTGAGAAGGGGGTGAACGAAAAGAAGGAATGGAAAAACAGACAGAGGGGTGAGGAAAGAGAGAGTGAGCCTGGGTGAGAGAGAGTGTGCATGCATGTGAGAGTGAGTAAGTAAGTGAGGGAGGAAGGGAAGGGTAGGAGGTGTAGATAATGAGGAAGAGTGAATTGGAGTGAGAGAGAGAGAGAGAGAGAGAACAGGAGCGGAGTGTTTCAACATTGCAACACGAGGGAGAGGCTCTGTTTGAGGAAGAGGGGAAAGGGGGAGATTCAGTATTTGTGGAGGCGAATCAAAATTATGAAGAGGGAAAGTGAGGGAGGAAAGAGGGGAAGGTGGTGTAGGCGGAAGGGGAGGAATAAGAGTAATAAAAGCTAAGAGGCAAGGGAAGTGAGGGCAAAGGAAGGGAGAGTTGAGGAAGGGAGGAATGGGCAGGAGGAGAGTAATGAAAACGAAGAGAGAGAGAGAGAGAGAAAGGATAAGGAGATAATAGTTGAGATGGGAAAAAAAGGGAGAGAAAAAGTAAGGAAGAGAGGAGGGTAGGAGAAGGGAAAGAAGGGAAGGGAAAATAAAAGGAGGGTTAGGTAAAGAAAGGGAAAAATGTTGTGTAAAAAAAAAAAATCCTGCCTGAATATAGACAGTGGATATCAGAAACTAGTGAGTGAATGAGTGATGGTAAGAGAAGGGTAAGGTAAGGTAGGGTCAGGTAGTTGTGTTAAAAATATTACTACCTGAATAATAAAACAGGGTATGCCAGGAGTGAGTGAATTAGTGGTGGCTTCAAAAGAGAATGGTAAGGTAGGGTAATATAGGGTAAGGTAGGGTAGGGTAAGGTAGGGTAGGGTAAGGTAGTTGTGTGTTATAAATATTACTACTAGATTAATAAGACAGGGTATGCCAGGAGTGAGTGAATTAGTGGTGGCTTCAAAAGAGAATGGTAAGGTAGGGTAAGGTAGGGTTATATAGGGTAAGGTAGGGTAGGGTAAGGTAGGGAAAGTGAAGGAAGTTGTGTTAAAAATATTACTATACCTGAATAATAAGACAGGGTATATATGCCAGGAGTGAGTGAATGAAGAGTGGCTTTTAAAGAGAATGGTAAGGTAGGGTAAGGTAGGGTAATATAGGGTAAGGTAGGGTAGGGTCAGGTAGGGAAAGTGAAGGAAGTTGTGTTAAAAATATTACTACCTGAATAATAAGACAGGGTATGCCAGGAGTGAGTGAATTAGTGGTGGTGACTGGGGAAAAGAAGAGTGAGGGACTGAGAGGAAGGGATCATTATTTTGGACCCAAGGAAACAGGGGGAAGTGAAACAAAAATGATGATGATGATGAGGAAATAGACGAAAACAACAACAACAAGGACAACACAGACGACAACAAAGATGAAGATAATGATAGATGTGAAGATAAGATTAAAACGATGATGAAAAGAAACAACAAAGACGAAATAGAATGATGAAAATGAATAATATACTGATAATGATGAATATAATTATAGACATTGATGAAAATGGTAGAGACGAGGGAGACGACAAAAAAGATGATAAAGAAGACCGAGAATTATTACAAGGGATAAGAGATAAGTGAAGAAGAGTTACGTGAAGGTGAAGGAAGGTGAACAGTCAGTGATAAAAGTTCCTTCCCTATTTCATTTCTACCTTTCTCTCGTTCTTGTCCTTCTTTTTCTTCTTCTTTTCCTTCACTCTCTCCCCTCAACCACTTTCTCATTCTTCCTATTTTATTTCTCCCTTCCTCTCATTCTCCTTCATCTTCCTATTTTATTTCTCCCTTCCTCTCATTCTCCTTCATCTTCCTATTTTATTTCTCCCTTCCTCTCATTCTCCTTCATCTTCCTATTTTATTTCTCCCTTCCTCTCATTCTCCTTCATCTTCCTATTTTATTTTTCCCTTCCTCTCATTCTCCTTCATCTTCCTATTTTATTTCTCCCTTCCTCTCATTCTCCTTCATCTTCCTCTTCCCCTTCCTCTTGCCTTTTTGAATTCATAACACAAATATTACTCCTCGTTTCAAATTGAAGGTAAACGAAATCGTAGTATTATTTATTTTTTCACCTGGTATAAGAGAGTGAGCGTAATTGTGTGAATGTATGTAGGCCATCACAAATGTAATAAGGTCATATTCTCATCAAAGGCAGAGACGGATGGATGGTAGAAAAGTTATTAATGAAGTGTACACAAAAGGAGTGTGACCTTCCCTACTCGTGTACAGTATATTCGACTCTAAAGGTATAAGCTATGGAGTAATTTCTTATGGAAGTTGATGTTTGAGTGTTATGTATACAGTACTGTTAAGATTATTAGCGTTTTCAGGCTCTTTACTTAAAAATTCTGACTTAAAAGAAGATGCCGCTGCTGAGAAAATTACACACCGTCCAGACTGTACATATTTAATCACATAAAGTACTGTACATATTTAAACATTAAGTACTGTACATATTTAAACAAAGTACTGTACATATTTAATCACATAAAGTACTGTACATATTTAATCACATAAAGTACAGTATATACAAAAAAAACAAAAAAACCAAGGGACTTGTTTACGTGATCAAAAAGTATAATAGACTCCATCGTCCACCATTGATGTGTTGCCAGACTTGCAAAAAAATTATTAGGTTTGTTTTATCGTCCACACACTGAACAAAAGTATCTCCCATCTTCCTACCCCCTCTTCACGCCCCCTGTTCACCCCCTCCTGCCCCCCGTGTCACCCCTATAGCTGGGTCACCGCCCCCTCCACATTCTTTACCAGCTATGGGCTTACTGCTTCATGCAAAGTTAATACCAGGAATTTGAAACGTTGAAAAACACCTATATATTCTCAACATTAGTATCCCAGAGTTCGGGTATGAAAATCCTTGAATACCGATTTATATATATATTTTTTTTATTGTATGTTTGTATGTAAAATTTTGTCCGAGAAATGTCTTCATAAACAACCAACCAACCAACCAACCAAACAACCCCAGACTTCCCAACAGCAAATTCAACACCGACGATTCTAGCCAACCTTCCTGTGGTATAGTTAGGGAGAAAAGGACTCTGAATATGAGGGTGAGGCTGATGTGAGTGGAGGTAGGTTATGTATGAGGAAAGGAAGGAAAGGAAGGGATGCAAGGGACTGTTTGAGAATGGAGCCAGGTGAAGAGGGAAGGGAAAGGAGACGCTGTTTGGAGGGGATATGAATGAGTGATGAGCCAGCAAAGAAGCAAGGAAGGGTTTTGTAACGTAAAGAGAGAGAGAGAGAGACGAGAGAGAGAGAGAGAGAGAGAGAGAGAGAGAGACGAGAGAGACGTAGGGAGGTAGAGAGACGAAAACTAAAGTAAAGGAAGGATACAGGAGGGGAGGAGGAGAGGCAGAAAGAGAAAAAGGGAGGAGGGGTGGATGAAGGGAGGAGGGGAGGGTGAATGAAGACGGAAAGAAGGTTAAGGGAGGGTTAAGGGAGGGAGGAGGAGAGGGGAAGGGAGGAAATGAATTACCCTGGAACACATACAAACGACATACAAAAGAGGAGTCATTACATTGGGGTTACCACACTGGGATATTGAACTTGTCCCATTTTAGAGAGAGAGAGAGGAGAGAGAGAGAGAGAGAGAGAGAGAGAGAGAGAGAGATGGATAGATAGATAGATAGATAGATAGATAGATAGATAGATAGATAGATAGATAGATAGATAGATAGATAGATAGATAGATAGATAGATAGATAGATAGATAGATAGATAGATGGTGGAATAAAGTGCGAACAGAGGGAGATAGAGAAACAAGAAAAGAGTAGTGAGAGAAAGGGAAGGAAGTGTGAGGAGTCTGAGTTAGAAAGGGATAGCTGCTTGCTTATAACTCTCTCCTCTCAATGTGAAGGTTGGTGAGTGTGGGTGATGGTAGTGGTGGTGGTGGTGGTGAGGGGGAGGTCAGGGTGGTGGTGGTGGTGGTGGAGGGGAAGGTGAGTGTGGGTGATGGCAGTGGTGGTGGTGAGGGGGAGGTCAGGGTGGTGGTAGTGATGGTAATTGGTGATAGTGATGATGGTGGTAGTGATGATGATAATGGTGGTAGTGATGGTAATGATGATGATGGTGGTGGTACAGTAATAATGTTGTTGGTGGTGATAGTGATGATGATGATGATGGTTGAAATGATGGTAATGGTGGTAGTGATGACGATGATGGTGATCTTAATGATGGTAGTAATGATAGTAATGATGGTAGTGATGATGGTAGTGATGGTGGTGATGATGGTAGTAATGATGGTAATGGTGGTGATGGAAGTAATGATGGTAATGGTGTGATGGTAGTAATGATGGTAGTAGTGGTAGTAATAACGGTAGTATGATGGTAATGGTAGTAGGGCTCTTTGGTAATATCTACTAACTAATCACTGAGGTAGTAATGATGGTAATGGTGTTAGTAGTGATGGTAATAATGGTAGTAATGATAGTAATGGTGGTAGTAGTGATGGTAATAATGGTAGTAATGATGGTAATGGTGGTAGTAGTGATGGTAAGATAATGGTAGTAATGATGGTAATGGTGGTAGTAGTGATGGTAATGATGGTAGTAATGATAGGTAATGGTGGTAGTAGTGATGGTAATGATGGTAGTAAGTGATGGTAATGGTGGTAGTAGTGATGGTAATAATGGTAGTAATGATGGTAATGATGGTAGTAGTGGTAGTAATGGTGGTAGTAATGATGGTAATGATGGTAGTAATGATGGTA
>JAWQEG010008454.1:12500-20000 GCA_033782935.1 Petrolisthes cinctipes | reverse complement strand
CACACACACACACACACACATGTAGTAGATTAGCCTCTTCGTGGTGTGTGTGTGTGTGTGTTTGTGTGTTGCAGACAGACCAAAAGCCAGACAGACAGACAGACAGTTTGACAGATAAAAGCAAAGATATATATTCATCCCTCTCACTCCATCCTCTCATTCCCTCTCCCTCCACTCACTCATCCCTCTCACTCCATCCTCTCATACCCACTCCTCCTCCTTACTCTACCCTCTCACTTCATTCTCTCATTCCCTCTCCCTGCACTCATCCCTCTCACTCCTATCTCTCATTCCCTCTCCCTGCACTCTTCGTTCTCACTCCATCCTCTCATTCCATCTCCCTACTCTCTTCCCTCTCATTCCACCACTCCCTACTCTTCCCTCTCCCCCCCCCCTACCCTCAGTACCTCTCCCAACACTCTCACCTCCCTCTCCCACCCCACCCACCCCCCTAATATATCACTCTCACCCCCAAATGAATAGAGGCAGTGATAGCAGGAAAGATCAGGTGTGAATACCATGAAGTGCAGATAATTAGTCAGAATGAGGAGGGAAAGGTCATTAATTAAGAGGAGACTGGTGTGAGATGGTGTGTATGTGTGTGTGTGTGAAAGAGAGAAAGAGAGGAGTGAGGGGAAGAGGGTTTTGTGAGAAGATGTGTGTGTGTGAGAAAGAGAGAGAGGGAGAGGGGGGTGTGGAAGTGAGTCGTGTGAGAAGGTGTGTGTGTGTGAGTAAGAGAGAGAGAGAGAGAGTTACATATAGAGTTACATAGAAACACAGACCACAACAGACCTTACGGTCCAAACGAGGTGACCTGATTAGAAGGTTACTGGTAGAGAATGAATTACTCCCCAGTGATAGTCGTAGGTAAGGATAGCAAAGTAGAAGGCTCTCTCCCCACCCTCCACTCCCTCCGGCCTGAGCCGTACAGGAAATAAAGTCAGGAATGGGAACCTTGTGGGGTTGGCAGAAATACTCCACAAGGAAATTTTTTTTATAGGAAAGATAGAAAGTAGGTGAAATTTGGCTAACTTGCCACCTGTAATGGGCAAAAATTATTCATTAGTAAACATTGTAAGTCGGGGATTAGACGCAAGGTGTTTATCTAAGCGACGTTTGAAGCTGTCTACGGTGTTACAGTCAATTACGTTACTGGGAAGCCCATTCCATAAGTTGACGACTCGGTTAAAAAAGAAATTCTTTGATTCGTGCGAATTAAAAGATTTGCCTATGATTTTGCAGCCGTTTCCTCTCGTGTAGTTTGATTGATCAATAGTGAAATATTTGTTGCAGTCCATATTATCAATGCCTTTGATTATTTTAAATACCTGGATTAAGTCACCTCTCTGTCTACGTTGTGTCAATGGGAATAGATTTAATTCGCTTAGCCGCTCATCGTACGTTTTATTTCTCAGACTTGGTATCATTTTAGTAACTCTACGTTGGACTCGTTCCAATTTTGCTATATCTTTCTGGTAATACGGGCACCAGGCTTGAACACAATACTCCATAAGGGGGCGGACCAAGGAATTATACAAAGTGAGGATTGTGTCTTTAGATTTATACTCGAATGCTCTGCCGATAAAGCCGATAGTTTTATTTGCTTTCTTAATTACTTCCGTACACTGCTGACTGGGTTTTAGGTTACTTGATACTGTTACCCCTAAGTCTGTCTCTCGATCCATTATTTATTATTTTTATTTATTATTTATTATTTACCTTTAATTTATCAATACATTTTATTACGTCACTTTCAGTTATGCTGATATTACTTAATACCTCGGTATTTTCATTTTGGACTGTTGTTACTGCTGGTATATTGTTCGGGTTTTCTGTAGTAAAGACTGATGCAAAGAAAGTGTTAAGGATACCACTCATTCGCTCTTCATCTGTAGTAAAGTCCCCATTCTCATCAAGTAGTGGTCCGATAGTTGACGTGAGTACTTTCTTATGCCGAATATAACTGTAGAACTCTTTCGGGTTTGTCTTACTTTGATTTGCAACGTGTTTTTCAATGGCCTTTTTACTCTGTTTGATTAACTTTTTGGCTTTTCTTCGTAAGTCTGAAAACTTGGCCCGCTCGTTATTGTCGTCTGTGATTTTTACTCTATTATGGGCGTTCTTTTTGGCGCGTAAACATTCGGCTATCTCTTTACTCCACCACTTGGGCTTTAAGTTTTGTGCTGAACGTCGGTTTTTTAACGGTATGCTATCTTTGACCGCTTTTGCGTACGCATTAGTGAAAAAGTTCCATTGTGTATTAATGTTAATAGTGTCTCGCAGACATTTCCAATCGGTATCTTTTAGTATCGCTCTGAGTTGGTGAAAATTAGCTTTTCTAAAGTCGGGGATTTTTTCGTAGCTGTAATTTATTTCGCTTCTATTGAAATTTATACTGAAAGTGATTATGCGGTGGTCGCTATTAGTAAACTCATCACCCACGTTAATATTCGCTATCAAGTCTTCTTTTGTTGCAAATACTAGGTCAAGAACGTTATTTCCACGAGTTGGACTATTAACAAATTGGATAAGAGAGCTCTCTTGTAAGTTAGTATAAAGGTCTTGACCATAGTGAGCTGATAATGGTTCTCCCCACTTTGTTACTGGTAAATTAAAATCGCCAAGAATTACGGCCTCTTGCGTGTTACTCATCTCGTTAATTTGTTCATAGATATCACGGTCGGTTTGTACTGCTTGAGCTGGGGGTCTGTATAATAAGGCTAACAAAAGTTTCATTCCGAATTTATTTCTAATGAGTATATATAGTGTGTCTACGTTAGCGATATGGTTCTTTGATAATAGGATCGGTTTGAGGTCATCTTTAATATATAATAGTACTCCGCCTCCCCTTTTATTAGTTCGACCTTTCTCAAATATTGTATAGCCAGGAATTTTATACTCTGCTAGGAAGTCTCTATTTTCAGTATTTAGCCACGATTCTGTAATGCCGATTATATCATAATTTTCTGTGAGCGTTATTTCCTCTAGATCTGTGAATTTGTTATGGATGCTGCGAGCGTTAACGTAAAATACCTTTAAGCTATTTCGGTTTATTCTGTTTATTCGTTTTACGTTACCTGACCTTGATGTACCTGGGCAGTCCCGTTTTTTGTACGATGGTTGATGACCGCGTCGTTTAGCAAACGTCCAAAACGGGCTGCTCCTACCTGATTCAGATGGACACCATCATCTGAGAACAACGAGTCATCAAAATAAAAGTTGTCCCAGGTGTTGACGAAATCGACGTTCTCTTCGTTACAGATGTTGGCAAGTCGTCGGTTGATACTGGTAGCGTTGTTGTAGAAACGGGTGTCTGCTTGACTGCGGGGGATGATTCCAGAGAGTATGATGTTACTCGTTTTTTCCTTGAACTTCCTAATCATCTGTCGGTACTTGTTGAGTAGGTCCTCTGATCTGGTTTTCATTACGTCGTTGGTTCCGACGTGGATGACGTACGTGGTGTTGTCGGGGGCCAGGCCAGGCCAGGGGAAAGGGGGGTGAGGGGGATGAGATGAAGGGAAGTGATGGTGAAAGAGGATAGTATTGTTGTGATTTAGGTCCACTGTACTGACTGTTTTGTTAGGGTTGATTAAAGAGAGAGAGAGAGAGAGAGAGAGAGAGAGAGAGAGAGAGAGAGAGAGAGAGAGACGAGGGAAGGTAGAAAGGACAAACACACCCTCTCTCTCTCTTCTCTCTCTCTCTCTCTCTCTCTCTCTCTCTCTCTCTCTCTCTCTCTCTTAATCAACCCTAACAAAACAGTCAGTACAGTGGACCTAAATCACAACAATACTATCCTCTTTCACCATCACTTCCCTTCATCTCATCCCCCTCACCCCCCTTTCCCCCTTCCCCCCCTCACCCCCCCCTCACCCCCCTTCACGACTCGGACAGCTGATAGTCGCTTCAGGCCTCGATAATTTCCCACACTGTTTAACTGCAGAAGCGAATGAACCTGAAGGAGAGAGAAGAATACTTTTTGGTACAGTACAGAGGGCAGTATAAGTTCGCTTCATTTCACCTGTGTATGTATTAACTATAGTGATGTTGTGATGATACAATTTTAATACAGAGATGACATATAGATATAGTTCTCATGTGGTAAATTACGTATGTTGTTGTTGGAATAAAAACTGGTTCAGAATGCAACTATCTGGTCATATTACCAATATTAATTAAGTACATGAGATGGACACGAATTTATGCTGCCGACTGTACGTACATACATTAGAGCGTTTTGATTCCTTCTATGAATACCAAAACTATTTTATTTATAACCTCAAAACACCGTACACACTGTATCTGTAACTAACCTACACACAATTTTTTTTTTTTATATAACTGACCTACACACAAACAATTTTTTATAACTGACCTACACACAAACAATTTCTTTATTTTAACCTCAAAACACCTTACACTGTTTCTATATATATATTTTTATCTACACTCAAAACCTCACATGTTGTTTCTATAATTAATCTCTTTCTACACTCACACAATTTTTTATAACATCAAAACACCTCACACTGTGTTAATATATATTTATTTAATCTATTTCTACACTCACACTATTTTCCACAACACACTGTTTTTATAATTAACCTATTTCTAAACTCAAACTAATTTTTTTTTTACACTCAAAACACATAACACTTCATTGGTATATATTTTTTCTATACATACCTACATACATACATATATATTTATTTCTCAGTTCCAAACAAAAAAAATTCCAGCGTAGCGCGAGAGTAGCTTAAGCGTGACAGGTTTTACGGCTCCACAAAAACGCACCTACACCACACACACACACACACACACACACACACACACACACACACACACACACACACACACACACACACTCACACACACACACACACACAGACACGCCATGAAACTGACAACTCCCCATTTCAGAGTACAAAAAAATGAAAAAAAAAAAATATATATAGATTTGTACACACACATCTATATATATATATATATATATATATATATTGTGTGTGTGTGTGTGTGTGTGTGTGTGGTGTGTGTTTATGTGTGTGTGTTTATGTGTGTGTGTGTGTGTGTGTGTGTCCTTTTTATCTTTTTTGGGTTCATGTTTTTTCGTATCTGTAAAAAAGTATTGCCTGTGGTTTTACATAGGATTTTTCGTTTTCGCGTTATTTTGTTTGCGAAAATGTGTGTGTGTGTGTGTGTGTGTGTGTGTGTGTGTTGTGTGTGTGTGTGTGTGTGTGTGTGTGTGTGTGTGTGTGTGTTTGTGTGTGTGTGTTGTGTTGTGTGTGTGTGTGTGTGTGTTGTGTGTTGTGTGTGTGTGTGTGGTTAATGTTTTAGAGTGATGTAGTAAGCTTCACTTTTGGTGCTATTTTTATCATAAGTATAAGTATTATTATTACTATTACTATTATTATTATTATTATTATTATTATTATTATTATTATTATTTATATTTATATTCATTCGTACTACCATTTTTATTAACATCCATTATCATCACACACACACACACACACACACACACACACACACACACACACACACACACACACACACACACACACACGAATATATAAAATAAGTCGATGGAAGAAATTGGCCAAAAAGTATTACCGATATAAGACGAGGCACGCGATTGCTTTAATACGATATGAATGAGAATTGACTTGGAATGGACTGTAAGGTTTTTGGTTAATGGGTTCCTACTCAGTGATTCTTTTACAATGCTTGGTTTGAATGGTGATGGTGGAGGAATGTGAGGTTATAGATTATAGATTGGTTTTTGCTATACTTTCGACTTTACTACATACACACACGTATTCACTGTCATTCACACACACACACACACACGCACACTTATATATACATACACACACACTTACATACACACACACACACTTAGACACAAACGTACTCACTGTCTCACACACACACACACACACACACACACACACACACACACACACACACACACACACACACACACACACACACACACACACACACACACACACAAACAAAGCACTTTTATATTACCCTACAATATTTCATTCATTATTAGTACATACAGTATCTATCAGCTTGTAATTAATTGCCACTATTAAAGGGATAATGCACTTTTAATACATTGGAGCACCTAGAGTCCTCCAAAGTGTGCCAGGAGACAGAACCATATGAACAAAACTAATGAACAACCATATGAACAAAACTTATGAACAAAACTAATGAACAAACAGATGAACAAAACTAATGAACAAAACATGTGAACAAAATATATGAACAAAACATATGAACAAAACTAATGAACAAAACATGAACAAAACTAATGAACAAATAGATGAACAAAACTATGAACAAAACTATGAACAAAACTAATGAACAAAACTAATGAACAAAACATATGAACAAAACATATGAACAAAACGAATGGTGGTCTGTTGTTGCTTGGAATAGTTTTTGGAGGAATTGGTTACTCTAGATTTACCAACACTGTAATCCTCCCTTAATTAATGATAAAATATGTAAACACCTCCTTACCTCCTTACACAATTCTGTCGACATGGCTAATTCAATATTAATTAAATTTTCTGTACTCATAAAGCCATAGGTTCGTAGCTGGTGGCATTCTATAATGAGTGAATTGGAGATTATATTGGGTACTAGTATGTGTGTGTGTGTGTGTGTGTGTGTGTGTGTGTGTGTGTGTGTGTGTGTGTGTGTGTGTGAGTGTGTGTGTGTGTGTGTTGGTGGGTGTAAACTTCTCTGCGTGTATGTGTGTTTGTGTGAATGTGGAAAATCAGATTGTGTGTGTGTGTGTGTGTGTGTGTGTGTGTGTGTGTGTGTGTGTGTGTGTGTGTGTATTTCAATATGTTCTGATAACCTCACTAATTTGACCACCATAACTTGTATGTATAAGTAAATAAGTAATTATGTTTGTATGTCAAGAGCAGAAAAACTGGACCCCCCCCCCAACCCCCCCCCACAATAAAAATGAAAAAAACAAAACTGGGTGATTTACGAAGGCGATTACTGAATGTGAGTAATGGTAATTGCGTTACCGGGACCAATTCATTATTACGAGTGAGTAGGCTATGGTTGGTTGTTGGTTGGTGTGGGTGTAGTAACTTTTCTCGACCCTAACAACCCAATTTGAAATAGTTTGATAGTCTGGGTGATGGGGTGAGGGGTGAGATAGGGAGGGATGTGGATGAGGGGATAGTGAGGGAGTGAAGAGAGGAAGGGAGGGGAGAGGGAAGGATTGGAGGGTGAGGGGAGAGAGAGAAGAATGAGGGAGGGTTGAGGGTGAGGGGATAGTGAGAGGATAGTGAGGGGTAGTGAAGAGAGAGTGAAGGGACAGAGAAAGGAAGGGTTGTGGGTGAAGGGAAAGGGGAGGGGTGAGAGGAGAGAGAGAGAGAGAGGGGGAGGGGGGATTGTCAGAGGAATATAAGTGAGAGAAAAAAAAATTGGTAGGCAACTTTTATCTTAAACTTCCCGCGAGAGAGA
>JAWQEG010008454.1:2500-7500 GCA_033782935.1 Petrolisthes cinctipes | reverse complement strand
GACCTTTATACTAACTTACAAGAGAGCTCTCTTATCCAATTTGTTAATAGTCCAACTCGTGGAAACAACGTTCTTGACCTAGTATTTGCAACAAAAGAAGACTTGATAGCGAATATTAACGTGGGTGATGAGTTTACTAATAGCGACCACCGCATAATCACATTCAGTATAAATTTCAATAGAAGCGAAATAAATTACAGCTACGAAAAAATCCCCGACTTTAGAAAAGCTAATTTTCACCAACTCAGAGCGATACTAAAAGATACCGATTGGAAATGTCTGCGAGACACTATTAACATTAATACACAATGGAACTTTTTCACTAATGCATACGCAAAAGCGGTCAAAGATAGCATACCGTTAAAAAACCGACGTTCAGCACAAAACTTAAAGCCCAAGTGGTGGAATAAAGAGATAGCCGACTGTTTACGCGCCAAAAAGAACGCCCATAATAGAGTAAAAATCACAGACGACAATAACGAGCGGGCCAAGTTTTCAGACTTACGAAGAAAAGCCAAAAAGTTAATCAAACAGAGTAAAAAGGCCATTGAAAAACACGTTGCAAATCAAAGTAAGACAAACCCGAAAGAGTTCTACAGTTATATCCGGCATAAGAAAGTACTCACGTCAACTATCGGACCACTACTTGATGAGAATGGGGACTTTACTACAGATGAAGAGCGAATGAGTGGTATCCTTAACACTTTCTTTGCATCAGTCTTTACTACAGAAAACTCGAACGATATACCAGCAGTAACAACAGTCGAAAATGAAAATACCGAGGTATTAAGTAATATCAGCATAACTGAAAGTGACGTAATAAAATGTATTGATAAACTAAATGTAAATAAGTCACCTGGGCCAGACACGATCTCCCCTCGCGTATTAAAGGAAGCAAAAAGCGAAATAGTAAAACCTCTGACTCTGCTCTTTAACTATTCTTTACACACTGGAACAATACCTGACGAATGGAAACTCGCTAACGTAACACCAATATTTAAAAAAGGCAGCAAATCCCTACCTAGTAACTATCGCCCTATCAGCCTAACCTCGGTCGTATGCAAAATGCTAGAGACAATCATACGAGATAAACTTACAAATCACTTAGAGGAAAACAACTTACTTAGAGACACTCAACACGGTTTTCGTAATAAACGCTCTTGCCTAACGAACCTATTAGACTTTTTAAATGACATTTTCAATGAATATGATAAGAGTAAAGCAGTAGACATAATTTATCTAGATTTCCAAAAGGCCTTTGACAAAGTTCCCCATAAACGCTTAATATCTAAACTAAAATCACACAGAATCCAAGGCGATACCGTAAGATGGATAGAGAACTGGCTAAGAAACCGAAAACAACGCGTGGTAATAAATGGAAAATCTTCTAGTTGGACAGGCGTTACAAGCGGGGTGCCACAGGGGTCAGTTTTAGGGCCAATCCTATTCCTAGTTTACATAAACGACATAGACGAAGGCCTCTCATGTATAATATCGAAATTTGCTGATGACACCAAAATTGCAAATACAGTACTCACTATTGCGCAGACTAAAGAAATGCAAGATAATCTCGATAAATTGTCAAATTGGGCGAAAACTTGGCAAATGTCCTTCAATTCAGATAAATGTAAAGTGCTCCACATCGGACATCATAACGTAGCGGCAAACTACTCGTTAAATGGTAAGCAACTTAAAAGCGTGGATCGAGAGACAGACTTAGGGGTAACAGTATCAAGTAACCTAAAACCCAGTCAGCAGTGTACGGAAGTAATTAAGAAAGCAAATAAAACTATCGGCTTTATCGGCAGAGCATTCGAGTATAAATCTAAAGACACAATCCTCACTTTGTATAATTCCTTGGTCCGTCCCCTTATGGAGTATTGTGTTCAAGCCTGGTGCCCGTATTACCAGAAAGATATAGCAAAATTGGAACGAGTCCAACGTAGAGTTACTAAAATGATACCAAGTCTGAGAAATAAAACGTATGATGAGCGGCTAAGCGAACTAAATCTATTCCCATTGATACAACGTAGACTGAGAGGTGACTTAATCCAGGTATTTAAAATAATCAAAGGCATTGATAATATGGACTGCAACAAATATTTCACTATTGATCAATCAAACTACACGAGAGGAAACGGCTGCAAAATCATAGGCAAATCTTTTAATTCGCACGAATCAAAGAATTTCTTTTTTAACCGAGTCGTCAACTTATGGAATGGGCTTCCCCGTAACGTAATTGACTGTAACACCGTAGACAGCTTCAAACGTCGCTTAGATAAACACCTTGCGTCTAATCCCCGACTTACAATGTTTACTAATGAATAATTTTTGCCCATTACAGGTGGCAAGTTAGCCAAATTTCACCTACTTTCTATCTTTCCTATAAAAAAATTTCCTTGTGGAGTATTTCTGCCAACCCCACAAGGTTCCCATTCCTGACTTTATTTCCTGTACGGCTCAGGCCGGAGGGAGTGGAGGGTGGGGAGAGAGCCTTCTACTTTGCTATCCTTACCTACGACTATCACTGGGGAGTAATTCATTCTCTACCAGTAACCTTCTAATCGGGTCACCTCGTTTGGACCGTAAGGTCTGTTGTGGTCTGTGTTTCTATGTAACTCTATGTAACTCTCTCTCTCTCTCTCTCTCTCTCTCTCTCTCTCTCTCTCTCCTGCCACCTTCTAAAACTCCTCCTTTTCTCATCTTCCTCTTAATTCCATGATTGCATTTCCAAAATCATTATTATTTTACTCCATCGTCCTACATTTTCACCCTTTCCTCCATCTCTTCCCTCCACCCTACACTTTTTCCTCCTCCCAGTCCTTTCTCTCATTCCTTTCCCTCCTTCTATCCTCCCTCATTCCTTTCCCTCCTTCTGTCTCTCCTATTTCTCTCCTTTCTTCTAATTCCTCATTCTTTTCCCTCTCCCTCATTCCTTTCCTTCCTTCTGTCTCTCCTATTTCTCTCCCTTATTCTAATTCCTCCTTCTCCTTTTCCCTCCTTCTGTCTCTCCTCTTTCTCTCCCGCCTCAAGTCACTCCACCTCACACACACACACACACACACACACCACACACACACACACTGTAGGGGTCTACCATACTGTTTGTATTTTCATTCTATCCTCACATTTTTTTTTTTTTTTTTTTTTTTGTAACCACTATTTATAAACTTTAAAAAACTAAAGTTGAAACAAAAGCGAGTGGTAACAACAAGACAGTTTATGGTGTTGTTATTGTTGGTCTCTCTCTCTCTCTCTCTCTCTCTTCTCTCTCTCTCTCTCTCTCCTCTCTTCTCTCTCTCTCTCTCTCTCTCTCTCACACACACACACACACATTTTATATCTATCTATCTATCTGTCTAGCTTTCTCTATCTCCATGCACTTTATACTCTCTCTCTCTCTCTCTCTCTCTCTCTCTCTCTCTCTCTCTCTCTCTCTCTCTCTCTCTCTCTCTTCTATTTCCGACGACGCTAACTTTTTAAACAATATTATTTTGATTCCGGTGTTTTTTCCTGTCAACTCTATCTACTATTCCCTTCATAGCCAGGAGTGTGTGTGAGTGTGTGTGTGTGTGTGCAAACTTTATGATTACCATGCAGATCAAACTACAACACCTACCACCACCATTCACTCACTCATTAAATATTGGTGGTATAGATTATTATTATTAAACCAGTGTAGGATATTATTACCATGAAGACTAGCAACTGGTTCAGAGGGATTGGATAGATATAGATAGATAGATAGATAGATAGATAGATAGATAGATAGATAGATAAAGATAGATACAGTAGAATGATATAGATAAAATAGATAGATAGATAGATAGATAGATAGATAGATAGATAGATAGATAGATAGATAGATAGATAGATAGATACAGTAGAATGATAGATAGATAAATAGATTAAATAGATAGATAGATATAGTAGATAGATAGATAGATAGAAAAATAGATAGATAAATAGAGAGAGAAAGAGAGAGAATGTGTTTGCCGTTCAGGTATGTGTGCTGTGTAAATTGTAAGTGTCGAGTCTGTGTGTGTGTGTGTCGTGTGTAAAGTGTACGTGTGTGTAGCGGACGGACGGGGAAATGGAGGAGGTGAATGAAGTGTAAAGGCAGCCAGACGAAAACCCCTTGTTACGAAAAGAGCATTACGATCGTGTGAGAAGTTGGCTTTGATGGACAAGTGACACAGAGAACCCCTCCAGCCCCCCAGCCACCCAACCAGGCCAGTGTCCCCTGTGATCTTGTTGGGTATCTTGCTCTGGAGGTCGGTCGTCTCTCGTGTTATAATAATAGTACAGAAAATAAAATAATAACTGGGTGTGAGCGAATGGGTTGATGGGATATTGGGTGGATATGTGTTTCACCTGGTCTTGATCACGTGCTGGACACGTGCTCACTAACTGTTACCCTCCCGGAATGAGCTTAGAGCTCTTAGTGACCGATCTTTGGGTAAGGCTGGAACCTTTTTCACACACCTGGATAGCGAAGGTCACAACTCCTCGTCGACTTACGTCCCGTACCTATTCTCTGCTAGGTGAACAGGGGTTACATGTTTTAGGAAACAATCCCAATTTGTCTCCACCCGACCGGGGATTCGAACCTGGACTCTCTAATCACTACACCACCGGCCGTGTTGTGTGTGTGTGTGTGTGTGTGGATGAGTGAGTGAGTGAGAGTGAGTTGGTAGGTAGTGGGTGGGGTGAGTGAAAGAATGAGTGAGTGGGTGAGTGAGTGACTGATTGAATGAGTGGGTGAGTGAGTGAGCCTTGATTTGAATGAGTGGAAAAGGGAGTACGAAAGAGTGCATGAAAGACAAGAGTGAGTGAGTGAGAGTGAGAGTGAGAGAAAGGGAGCAAAGGCCACACACATGCAGTATTCCTGACCACACCCCTTGTCAGACCTGAATACAAAAGGAAACTACGGAGCTGAAAAGACGAAGAAAGAGAAAAAGAAGGAAGGAAGGAACAAAGGAGATAAATGTAAAGAATGC
>JAWQEG010008453.1:0-18167 GCA_033782935.1 Petrolisthes cinctipes | reverse complement strand
CACAGATCACAGGGTCAGCCATTTGGTGATGTTTACGGTGACACAAATAGGCCATGAAAACTGGAGGGTACTTACTGGTGCATGGAAAAGTGAAAAAGAGTTGCTTAGGAGGGAGAAAAGATGAGGTGGGAGGAGTGGAGAGAAGAGAGGAGATGGTGGAAGTGAAGAGAAGAGAGAAGGGAGGAGAGGGAAGAGGAGAGGATGTGAAGTGAAGGGAAGGGACCGAGGAGAAAGAGAGGAAGAGAGAGGAAGAGAGGGGAAAGTGTGTGTGTGTGTGTGTGTGTGTGTGTGTGTGTGTGTGTGTGCAAAAAGATGGAGGAAAGGAAGGGCGAGAGAGGAAATACTGGATGATGACAGACAAAAGACAGAAAGGAAGAAGGAAGCCGGAAAAAGGGAGAGGAGGACAAGTAGTAAGGAATTATTATTAGGAAGGAGAAAGGGGGGAAGGAAGGAAGTTTGGAAGAAGAAAGGAGGGAAGGAAGTAAGTTAGGAAGGAGAAAGGAGGGAAGAAAGGAAGTTTGGAAGAAGAAAGGAGGGAAGGAAGGAAGTTAGGAGGAAGAAAGGAGGAAGGAAGGAAGTTAGGAAAGAAGGTTTTTAGATTGATGAGATAGATAGATAGATAGTGATGCATGATCAGAGAGAGAGAGAGAGAGAGAGAGAGAGAGAGAGACAGAGAGAGAGAGAGACAGAGCAAACATTGACAACAAATAATGTCTGAAGGAATGAAGGTAAATTGAGATAAAAGAGGTCAGGACGGACAATTGGTACGGAGAGGAAACTGGGAGGAAAGGAGGAAAGTGGGAGGTGATGGAGTGAAGAGAAGGAGAGGTGATGGAGTGAAGAGAAGGTGGAGGAAAGTGGGAGGTGATGGAGTGGAGGGAAAGGAGAGCTGTTGGCGTGGAGGGAAAGAGGGAGAGAAGGAGAGGTGTTGGAGTGGAGGGAAAGAGGGAGAGAAGGAGAGGTGTTGGAGGAAGGAGGAAAGGGGGAGGTGATGGAGTGGAGGAAAGGAGAGGTGTAGGAGGGAGGGAGGGAAAGAAGAGGTGTTGGAGGAAAGGGGGAGGTGATGGAGTGGAGGGAAGGAAGGAGGAAAGGAGAGGTGTTGGAGAGAAGGAAGGGAGGGAGGAAAGGAGAGGAGGAAGGAGGAAAGAAGGATATATATAATATTTATATTGATAATTAAGAAATGCATCTATTAAAAACTGATGAGTCACTGAAAGAAAATAATGAAAAATTGAACATATAAAGGAATCATTAGACTGGAATTAAACACAGACTTCCAGTTTTCCAGATAACAGTTTCCCAGATTCCAGTTTCCCAGATTCCAGTTTCCCAGATTCCAGCTTTCCATATTCCACTTTTCCATATTCCACTTTTCCATATTCCACTTTTCCATATTCCACTTTTCCATACTCCAGTTTCCCAGATTCCACTTTTCCATACTCCAGTTTTCCATATTCCACTTTTCCATACTCCACTTTTCCATACTCCAGTTTTCCATATTCCAGTTTTCCATATTCCAGTTTTCCATATTCCAGTTTTCCAGATTACAGTTTTCCAGATTACAGTTTTCCATATTTCACTTTTCTATATTCTAGTTTTCCAGATTCTAGTTTTCCATATTCCAGTTTTGCATATTCCAGTTTTCCAGTTTCCTCTCCTACACTTACCGAGATTTATAGACAATTTATAGAATGGGTTTCAGATATATAGAGACAAAAACCATTAAATATACGTTAAGGGAAAATTCTCTTGTTGGTGAATTGGAAGGTCTGTGATTCCTCCAAACTATGCCACGAAACATATCCCCCTATTAGTACCATTGAGGGAGTCTGTTTCCTGGCATAGTTTGGAGGAATAAGACACCTTCCAATTCACCAACAAGAGAATCTCAACTTAATAAAAATCTAATAATTATATATGACATTGTAATTAGTATTAGTGGGTAATCTTTTAAGGGGAAATGGATGATTAGGGTTTAATTAATCTCTCTCTGTACTGTATATATAAATCTTGTCTACTACTATACGAATATTGTTCAGAATTTATCACGATGTTTTTAAAGGGATCTGTACTGGATTGGTGTGTACTGTAAAATTAATTCTTTCTCTCTTTCCCCCCCCCTCTCTCTTTCTCTCTTCCACCCCCCCTCTCTCTCTCTCTCTACCACCCCCCCCCTCTCTCTCTCTTCCTCTCTCTCTCTCTCTTCCACTCCCCTTCTCTCTCTCTTCCACTCCCCCTCTCTCTCTCTTCCACTCCCTCTCTCTCTCTCTTCCACCCCCCCCCTCTCTCTCTCTCTCTCCATCTCTTTTAAACACCAATTTCAGGCCACCATTATATTTATTAATCTAGTCCCGTTTCCTGACATACTTTGGAGTGAATCAAGGCACTCCAATATACAGTACCCAAAATATACTAGGCATCTTAAGGGGAAAGTATTGTGTTAGTAAATTTGGAGTAACTGAATCCTCCAAACTATTCCATGCAACAGAAACAACACCATTATTTTTGTTAACTTTGGTGGCCTGTTTCCTGGCATACTTTGGAGGAAATCAATGCACTCCAATGTACCAAAAGGGAATTACCACCTTAATTAATGGACCCTGTGATTGTGCCCCCGAGAACACTGGAGGCTTCTGATTCCTCCTGACTATGTATGCCACGAAACAAGCCAGCTCCTTCAATATGGGTGGTGGTGATTCGTGGCAGTGTGTGAAGGACTTGGTTTGCCTTCAGTTTACTTACTACACCATGACCAAAAAAAAGAGAAAAAAAATGAGCAAAAAAAAAAAAAAAAAAAAAAGAGAGAAAAAAAAATAGAAAAAAAAATGGTGAAAAAAAAAAAAATAGAAAAAAAAGGGGAAAAAAAAATCTAGGAAGCCCCCCAACCTACAGGGAAAACTCTCAAGAGACCCCTTTTAATTATGTGTGAGGTGAAGGGCAGAGTCGACCTACGAATATATAGATAAAAAACCACAACCATCCTGACATGAAAACCTTACAGGGTACAAGTCAACTCTAGTAAGTTATTCATTGTCTGTAAATGGTGGCAGGACTCGGTTAATGTATATTGTAACTCTCACTGTCCCATTTTTATTTATATATTTATTTTGTTGTTGTTATTAATTTTATTATTATTATTATTATTATTATTATTATTATTATTATTATTATTATTATTATTATTATTATTATTATTATTATTATTATTGTTGGTATTGTTATTATTATTATTTTTTTTTTTTTTTTTTTTTTTTTTTTTTTATATATATATATTTTTATGTTCATCTGTTACCGTTTTGTGCTTACTGTCCTACCTCTCAATCTCCTTCTTCCTCGTGCGCCATATGACCTTATAACCTTCACAGGCTCGTAAATTAGAAAATAAGAGAGGTTTATTAATTCTGTATGGTGATATGTGTTGGTTACATGATTAGACTTTATGTTATCCTTCAAAAAGCGCTGAGGGAGGAGACACGACACGACACGACACACGAAACACGACACGACACACGAAACACGACACGACACGACACACAACACACACACGACACGACACGACACGACACACGAAACACGACACGACACGACACACAACACACACACGACACGACACGACACACGACACGACACACGACACGACACGACACGACACGACTCTACTCGACTCGACTTTACTTTTGCCGCCGACTATATAGTAGGCTACCATTCCGTCTCACTAAATGACTGACTGGAATGAGAGCGGACAATTAATTATGGGATGAGAACCTCTGTGAATAAAAAATCTACATTGCGTATATACAAATCCATATTACGCACATAGAAATTTACAGTGTGTACATAGAAAAATTCACATTGCATACACATAAAATTCACATTGCTTACTTAGAACTCCACATTGCGTACATAGAAATTCACATTGCGTACGTTAAAAATAAAAAAGAATCGATGAATTGCCTACATAGAAAAATTCACAAGTAAATTTTGAAAACGTCACCACTTCTTTTATCTCACCACACTGACAACAACAACACACACAGGAAAAATGACGGGGCAATATCACTCGCTCACTAGTTTAAAATTACATTCCCTCAGCCCCCTACACCCGCCTTTATGTGTGAAATTAAAACTTAATCTCCCGGGAAATGCGGACGGAACGACGATTGGGAAATGGTGTGGGTGGGGAAAAAAAACCACACACATATATACACATATATACTGTACATAAATGAAGGGAAAATAACACACACACACACACATATATACACTGTACATAGATGAAGGAAACACACACACACACACACACACACACATATATATACTGTACATAAATGAAGGGAGAAAACACACACACACACACACACATATACTGTACATAAATGAAGGAAACAAAAAAACACACACACATATATACTGCACATAAATGAAGGGAAACACACACACACACACATATATACTGTACATAAATAAAGGGGAAAAAAAAAACACACACACATGCATACATACATAAATGAAAGAGATATTGTGTTATAATGGATGTGATAGATTGGCTGGGAAGGAAAAGGAAGAAAATGAGATATAATAAAGGTAAAAATAAATGAAAAAATTATAATAAATGTAAATGTATTCTCTAGATGTTGTGTTGTTGTTGTTGTTGTAATTTATATGATAGAATGACTTAGTAATAATGAAATAAAAGAATAAAAATAGATGTGTTTTTGTGGATTTATATGATCGAACAACTGGGAAATACCGAAGGGAAAAAATATCATGAAAGTCAAATTAATATATGCTGTGGATGTTGTGCTAAAATGGAATATGATTAATAGGCTTTGGACTCTATGGGTGACATGTTCTGTATCTTGTTATTGGACTTTAAGGCTTATGTCCAAAGTTGGAATATTGACTGTGTGTCCCGTGTGTTGTGTTGTGTTGGTTGGTTGGTTGGATGTACAGTCGGCCTCAGGAATTCGTATACACCACTGTGACATCATCAAGGGTTCGTAGAAACTCAAAAAACTTAGTACATAAATTTTCTAACACCAAATTTTTATGCTAATGTTAATACTTGAATCAGTCAGTAAAATAATAAATGCAATATGTGCAAAATAAAGACCACTTGTAACCAATGCTCTGTGTGTGAATTCCTGAGACCGACTGTATCTGTTTATACTGTATATATATATATTGAGAGAGGAAGGACACAAAGTTTGGACATTAATTATTATTGTTTTTGTTGCCAGACGAAGATGTGTGTGTTTGTGTGTGTTTGTTTTTCTTGTGGTGTGTGTGTGTGTGTTTGTTTTTCTTGTGGTGTGTGTGTGTGTGTGTGTGTGTGTGTGTGTGTGTGTTTATGTGTGTGTGTTTTCTTGTGGTGTATGTGTGTGTGTGTGTTTGTTTTTCTTGTGGTGTATGTGTGTGTGTGTTTGTTTTTCTTGTGGTGTATGTGTGTGTGTGTGTGTTTTTTTTGTGTGTGTTGTATGTGTGTTTGTTTTATGTGGTGTATGTGTGTGTGTGTGTTTATTTTGTGGTGTATGTGTGAGTGTTTTTATTTTTGTGGTGTGTGTGTTTATGTATGTGTATGTGTGTGTGTATACATAAAAATATTAGAGAATATAATATGTATGTGTTTTTTTTCACTGTATTATGACACTAATGTTGATTTTTTTTCTTCTGTATTTCAGGTAGATTGGAGGAAGACGGAGAGAGAAAGATGACACAAAAAAGCGATCCTGAGTCAAGGAGAAAATAATGGACGAAGAAAAATAGGAGAGGCGAAAGAAAATTGATAAAAGTGATGAATGGAGAAGAATACAGAAACAAAGGGAAGAAAATGGCAAAGCAAACGAATAGATAGATTGATAGATGGATAGATAGATAGATAGATAGATTAATAGTTTGATAGATAGATTAATAGATAGATAAATAGGTATATAGATAGATGAATATATAGATTGATAGATGAACAGATAGATAGATAGGTATATGGATAGATAGATAGGTGGATAGGTGAATAGATACTCATAGGTGGATAGATATATAGGTAGATAGATAGATTGGCTATGTAGGTGGATAGGTAAGTAGGTGGATAGGTATAGGTGGGTAAACAGATGGATAGAAACAAGGGTAAAGATAGATAGATTGATAGGATAGGTGGATAGGATAGGTGGGTAAATAGATAGATATAAACTAGGTAAATGATAGATGAAGAGACAACAATTCAATGTGGGTGAACAAACTAAATGAAAAATGAACTGCAAATAAACAGAGATTATTCAACACACACACACACACACACACACACACACACACACACACACACACACACACACACACACACACACACACACACACACACACACACACACACTGTCATTGTCACACATTCACTCACACACAGAGAGTCACTGTCACTGTCACACATTCACTCACACACTCTCTCACTCTCTCGCACTCTCTCAAACACACACACACACACACACACACACACACACACACACACACACACACACACACACACACACACACACACACACACAGACAGACAGACAGACAGACAGAAACAACAACAACAACAACAACACACACACACACACACACACACACACACACACACACACAAACAAACAAACAAACACACACACGGAAGGTTAAACAGGAATACAGTGCCATGACCTTTCTGCTGCCTTTGACAAATTGCAAGGTCGTCGCTAAATCATTGGGCATGAAATTGTCACGACCTCTCTCACCCGGGGGGACAGTATATATATATTTTTTTGCCAGGGGAGTGTTGACACGGATGAGAGGGGAAAGTGATGGAGGGAGGAAGGGGGATGGGGGAGAGAGGGGAGGGAGGGAGTGAGAGGAGGGAGAGAGGGAGGGGTGAGAGGAATGGAGGGAGGTAGGGGGATTGGGGAGAGAGAGGGGAGAGAGGAATGGAAGGAGGGAGGGAGGGGTGAGAGAGGAATGGAGGTAGAGAGAGAGAAGGGTGAGAGAGGGAGAGAGAGGGGGGAGAGAAGGTAAGGTAGATGGATGGAGGGAGGGAGAGAGGTGAACTTAGGTTAGATTAGTTCCCGTATGCTGTAGGCAAGTTGGTGCTCAGGTTAGGTTAGGTTAGAGTTAAGGGACCCTGTGATGTGATGTAGTCAGATAACTGGAGATAAATAAGTCCTCCAAATATTGCCACGAAACACCAGCTATATGGACGGAGCTTGTTTCGTGGTATGGTCAGGAGGAATCAGAAGCCTCCAATTTTCATACACGATCACGGGGTCCTTTAATTAAGAGGGGTGGGGGGCTCTGAATTCCACCTAGATGCGATACAAAACAGAGGAACTAAATTATTCTGAACTAATGTCGTATTGTTTAATTGTACGGTATGGAGGAATTAATAGCCTACAAACAAACTTAACAACAACATTATACAACCTTCCAGTAATTTAGTTTGGTTTAAGAGGGTAATTCACTTTGGGTACATTGGAGTGCCTTGATTCCTCCAAAGTATGACAGGAAACAGAACCAGAAGAGCAAAAATAATGTTGTTTTCTGTTGCTTGGAATAGTTTGGAGGATTCAGTTGCTCCAGATTTACCAACACAAAATTTCCCCCTTAATTAATAGACAGTTTCAAAGAAGGTGATGAAATTGAATATTATATCCTCGTAGGGGTATTGCCTGTAGTGATGTTGGCAATACTTTAAGGGTTTTGGCGCCCCTTCGATCCCAGCCACTCCCTTTCAATTCATCCACTGTCCCTCTATTCTTTCTATTTCCTTCCTGCTTGCTGTCACACCTCTCTATCACCTTCTCCTGGCGCTATATGACATCACTGTTGCGGCGCCTTATAATCAATCAATCAATGACGTATATATAATTTTCATGCGATTAATTTCCTTTGATTTAATTACCGATGACATGATGAAATATTCTTGAGATACTTATAGTGTTTACATTTTGACATTACAGATGACGAATTTTCACACTCGTGCGTCCCTACTAACTAACTAACTATATCTTCGACCTCGCCACATTTGAAACACCATTCTTGAACCAGTGTAATAACAACAAATATTCCTAGCCTCTGTTTGGTGTTAATTGAAGATAGATGATGATAATAATAAGTGGTTGAATAAGTGATAATAATTATATCTACATATATATATAAGCTTATGGAGAAAGTTGTGATTGGTGCTTGGAAAAAATAAAAAAATAACTGATAACAATATGAGATAAAAGGTTAAAAAAAAAAAACTGATGGTAACTGATGATAGATGATAATAATAAGTGGTTGAATAAGTGATAATAATTTAAAAGCTTATGGAGTAAGTTGTGATTGGTGCTTGGAAAACATAAAAAAAAACTAATAACAATACGAGATAAAAGGTCTAACCACTGATTAGAAAAAAAATAAAAATAAAAAGAGGTTAATATGAAAATGTGCAAATATCAACAAGTAGAAAAATATCTTTGGCTAATCTGAAACACCGGTGAACATAACCCTCCAGTGCATATCCTGACTCGGTGAAAACAACAGAGATCAAATTAAATCCAGTGCGTTTGGAAAGTGGATGATGAGTGTGTGATTATTATTGACAGTTTTCAGTTCATCCATCCGAAGTTCGACTGATATATACCTTATTATTCTTACTATAGTGCTAGTGTCTAAGCTATTGTATATTACCGTTCCTTATAGATTCCGCTGGTGCAAATAGCCACACACGTGTATTATTCTCCTAGTTCCGCACCGCTTACTACTACTACTACTACTACTACTAGAACTACGACTATTACTGTTTACTAACTGACTACTTAGTGCTTCGATGCCAGTAAGCTGCTGTCCACGAAAAGAGATTACTGGTACCATCGTCCTGAGAAAAATAAATCCATGGTGAAAAAAATAAATCAATCCAACTCTTCATAGTGAAAAAATAAAAATAAAAAATAAGTCCACCTCTTCATGGTCAAAGAAATTAATCCATATCTTTTACGGTAATCTCCATGGTGAAAAATAAATAAATAAATAATCCAACTCTTCATGGTGAAAAACAAAAAAAAATCCACCTCTTTCTTCTGCAGTAATCTTCATGGTGAAATAAAAAAATAAAAAAAATCGACCATCACTTCTACAGTATACCTTCAGGGTCGAAAGATGTGCTTAGATAAATATTCCTAACTAGTGCTTGTTGTAAATTTTCACCACTATTTATATACCAGTGGCCTCTGTATACTTCTATTCATCAACGTCGTCAACTTTATAAGCTTTCGATGCAATACACACACAGCAAGTAGATGACTGTATGATTATAGTCTAGAGTATAATTATATTCGCTTGCCACTTGAATAGGCCAATTTGCAACGTTATTCTTATTCCTTGAGTGTTCGGTGCAAAAAATAAAAAATAATAATAATAGTAGTTGATAATAAAAATAAGTACAGTAGTAGATTCTCAAATACGTCTTAGTGATATATATACAATAATAATAGTAATAATAATAATAATAATAATATCACGTATCATTATCTATACTTTCGTCCATTATAACGTACGCTTGCTTCCAACGTTCGTAAACCCGACCGGAACAGCCAGTGAGTTACGTACAGTGCAGACACGTACACTCGACATGTACGTATAAGTCCAGTACACTCACACACACCCGAGCAGTGAAAATCCAACGACCCGTAGGTGGGATTGCAATCAGAAAAAGGGAAAAGTAAATAAAGCAAGTTCGTACAGTGATTGCATACCCACCCACCCGTACAGTACAGCCGGCCATTGACAGCAACGAGTTCCTTATATTCCCGTACACCTGGACTGCAAGTGTATGAGTTTAAAAGCCGTCTGTTTATACACTTATCCGGACCGTACCTTTAAACTGAAGAGAGTCGTACCGTACGTCTCCACTTTAGTACGGTACATTTACTGAGTTTGTTTCACACATACACACGCCTCTCTCTGTACGTCTATCATCATATATAGCGAATAGTCAGTCAACGAGTAGCGTATTATGTAAACAAAAGCTCTTTCTGTACTTTCATCGCTGTATCAGAAAATTTTAGTTCAATGAGTAGGGTACGTAAACACACAACTCGTGCATGAAAAGAGCGAGTTTTATCCATTCATTCGTATGTACCCGTCTCTTGTCCTGAAAATAGGAGGTGACCCAATATGTCAATAAGGTGCTAAACGTATCGAGTGTTTACCGTATCTCGTTAAAACAACATCAAGTACATCCATCTCACTTCAATTGACCTGAATCTGACCTGACGTGTGAAGGAACCGACCCATTCAGGCAGTCAGGTTATCATCCCACCACCAACTGACCTGACCCTGACCTGACTCTAGGAAAAAGTCATCCATTCAGGCAGTCAGGTCATCATCCCACTACCAACTGACCTGACCCTGACCTGACCCAAGAAAGAAGCTACCCACTCAGGTCGCAGCCATGTTCATCCACCGTGGAGAGAGTTTCGGGAGCACCGGGTCTTGCTCTGGGCCAACGCGGAGAACAAGAATCCCAGACATCATCATCAGAGAGGGAGACCCCAACACATACTCCCCCCTGCCGTGTATCCAGGTCACTCAGGTAAGGAAGGAAAGAAGGAAGGTAGCAGCAGCGGCAAACCCACCTGTGTGTGTGTGTGTGTGTGTGTGTAAGGATTCAACTATCCAGTCTCAGTGTGTGTGTGTTTGGAAACAACCCAGTCTTGGTGTGTGTGTGTGTGTGTGTGTGTGTGTGTGTGTTCGAATTTAAGTTTCCAACCAGGGATGCATCTCTAACTTGTGATGGCAACATATTTTCTTCTCTTTACAGCCTGTCCTCCCCTTTTCCATTCCATATTTCTCTTACAAACCAGGCGTCCCTTCCTCCATTTCCTGTTTGGAAGGTGACGTTCTCTTTTCCAATTCTGCTAAGAATTTGATAATCCCCCCTTCCCTGTTTTCTGATTACGAGCTGGCGTCTTATTTCGCGATTTTTATTAGTAACCTGGTATCTCGTTCTCCCTTTAATAATAACCCCGGAGAAAGAAGGGCGGATATTCGATACTGGAAACTCGATACATCCTGGTTAGTTTAGATGTATGGAACAAGTTTGACCTCTTTTTTTTCCTCTTGTCCAATTTTTCTCTCCCTGTCTTTAGCTTCGTAAGACTGTATTATACATATTGGTTTTCTGTCTTACGGGGGAAATGAAGACCCTGTAAAAGGAGACGTGATCCAATACCCTTTTAGGATCTGGCGTGTGGATAATGTTACGTAAATCAAAAGTTTATTAACTCTAGAGTATTCATTTAATTAAGTACACAGTGTCACTGCAGCTTTATTTTATTCATTCATGCATCAAACTGGGGGTCATTTGTATTACCAGAATAATCGCCTGGATTTGGCATCATGAAGAGTTTAATGACTAAGGTGATGGAGGTGGTGGTGGTGTAGGATGTTGTGTTGGTGGTGATGGATGTGGTGGTGGTGTTGAATATTGTGTTGTTGATGGTGGTGGTAGCGGTGTAGAATGTTGTGTTGTTGTTGTTGATGGTGGTGGTGTTGAATATTGTGTTGTTGATGGTGGTGGTAGTGGTGTAGAATGTTGTGTTGTTGTTGTTGATGGTGGTGGTGGTTTTGGATATTGTGCTGTTGATGGTGTTGTTGTTGTTGTTGTTGGTGATATTGATGATGATTGGAGGGGGTAGAACAGATGGAATACATTTAAATCTATGCTTGGATTTTATGGATGGTTCTCTTTATCCATCCTTCCACTCCTGAACCTTCCCCATTTCTTGTTTCCCTTCCATTTACCTATACTTAATACATCTCTTGCATGCATATTACACATGTTTGAAATATACCATAATTATTTTACAGTGCTCATGCATAATTATGTAGTTTTATATTTCATAAACCTGTTTTATATTCCTTCAGTTTTATAGATATAATAATAGTTCTTATAGAGGTCATGCTATTACTAATGTCTTTAATTTTCATGCTATATATCTTATTGACCCTGTGATCGTGTTTGAAAATTGGAGGCTTCTGATTAATCCTGACACTGCCATGAAACAAGCTCCTTTCACTATAGGTGGTGTTTAGTGGCAATAGTTGAAGGCCTCATTTATCTCCAATATTCTGACTACATCACAGGGTCCCTTAATACTCATAGTTTGTATATAGTAATGTTTATATATTCCGTATGCTAACCTTTTTTCCTTCATTTCATAAGTACAGTTGCCTCCACTAGTAACGAGTACAGTATCTGGTGAGTTTAACGAAATATGGAACCACTGTGTTTGTTTATATGACGTCTTTATGGTGGATATTTTAGCAGGATAGAATTCTGTCCATTTATTCACTGCTACTTCGAACATATAAACACCAGACGCTGTGCTCGTTACTAATGAACTCAACTGTACATTCCTTCTATCTTGTATACAGTAGATATATATTTTCCTTATCTACATCGGTTATGCTCATCCTTTACCTCAGATTTTTTTTTGCAATCTATACAAAGCTGTCATTTTTTTCAGTAATATAGAGTAAGTAGCCTAGTATCCCCGAGCTTGTTAATTACTGGCTTCGTGGTGTCTGTTTGCGTTTCACCTTCTCATATTTATTCTCTTGCTTCTCTCTCCCTACCATGCCTACAGGTCACTGAGGTAAGTTTTTGGACTTTTGGTTACCGTCCCTCGCTCTGTCTCATATACACTTAAAAAAGAAAAAAAGGCGTATATCAATTAAATTCCTTGGTTTTTCTTTAACTGTCCCTTTCCCTGTCTCATATATATATATATAGGGTGTATCGCGACGTATAGCATTAACTTACACCAGAGATATAAAATATAATTTTGAGTATATTTTGTTATATAAAGTATGCTGTGTGTGATCTCAGTAAAGTACAATGAATACTGATAAAAACTAGTTTAACTTGTGTTGTCGAATGGCGGTGAGCTTCGGAGGGAGTGCTAGTCTAATATCGTTTTCGGACCATAGAGGCTTTATTTATTTTATCTTAATAAGTTTTATCATGATTGCAATATTTATGTGATGTTCTATAACGTACATTGAATCATATTTTCAATGCAGAGGGATAACACTAGGCCTGTATAAGAAGAAAATCCGTGAAATGTAGGGAAATGCTGAGTTTGCAGGTAGCATTATGTCGGTAAAGTTTACCTAACCTCCCAAAGATATTAATCATATTTCGTCGAATATTATTTATACAGGCCTGGTATTATCCCTCTGCATTGAAAATATGATTCAATCTACGTTATAGAACATCACATAAGTATTGCAATCATGATAAAACTTATTAAGATGAAATAAATAAGGCCTCTTTGGTCCGAAAACGATATTAGGCTTCCACTCCCTCCGAAGCTCACCGCCATTTGACAATACAAGTTAAACTAGTTTTTATCAGTATTCATTGTATTTTACTGAGATCACACACAGCATACTTTATAGAACAAAATATACTCAAAATTACATTTTATATTTCTGGTGTAAGTTAATGCTATACGTCGCGATACACCCTGTATATATATATATATATATATATATATATATATATATATATATATATATATATATATATATATATATATATATATATATTATATATAATATATATATATATATATATATATATATATATATATAAACAAAAATGAAAATAACAAAATAAATTACTTCAACCAATTACGTTCCATGTATTTGGTTACTCTCCCTGAGTCTTGTATAATTAATTAAACTAAAAAAAAAATAAAAAAATGAAAACATAAAACCATTAACTTCAACCAATTACGTTCCTTGGTTTTTGGTTACTGTCTGTCCTTCTCCCTCAGTCTCATGTATCTTACTCATAATAAAACGCCACTTACTGTTCTCATGTTTTTAAAAGTAGCCATATTAATTCTCGATCTCTTTATGCATGTTTTAGTCTCTGTACTGTAATGATATATCTTTGATCTCGTGCTATATAATTTAGACTACCATTCCCTTGACAGTACTGTAATTTATACCCTCTTTTCATAATTCCTCTCTCTCTCTCTCTCTCTCTCTCTCTCTCTCTCTCTCTCTCTCTCTCTCTCTCTCTCTCTCTCTCTCTCTCTCTTGTATTTTTATATTTTCTCTTGCTTCTCTCTCCCAACCATGCTTACGAGAACAGCTTGCAGAGGTAAGTCTTATTGTCAGTTTTTGAATCCTTTTACACACGCACGAACACACACAATCTCTCTCTCTCTCTCTCTCTCTCTCTCTCTCTCTCTCTCTCTCTCTCTCTCTCTCCTCTCTAAATATAAGGTTACCTGGTCAAATGTCTCTTAGGCCCTGTACTCTCTCTCTCTCTCTCTCTCTCTCTCTAAATATAAGGTTACCTGGTCAAATGTCTCTCTCTCTCTCTCTCTCTCTCTCTCTCTCTCTCTCTCTCTCTCTCTCCTTTAAAGCCCCCAGAACACTCCATACAACCCAAACTTTGATCCAGCCAAACGAAACTTTATCCAAAACTCGGATTCCAGTGTTGCCAATCCTCCCCAGTGGATTTCCATGTATCTATTATTCAAGAAGGAGAGGGCCAGGGGGAATGGACACTGTTGCCAAGTCTTGTTGTCTGACGGGGGGGGGGGGGGGGTGAGGGAAGGAAGAAAATTGTTGGAATGAAAGTAGGTAAGGGAAGTTGGGTAAGGGTGGGAAGAAGTGAGGTAAAGAAGGAAGAGAGAAGGGTATGAAGAAGGTGGAAGGAGAAAAAGAATGAGGGAAGAGAGAGAAAGTGGAAACTAAACTTGGGATAAGAGGGAGACAGAGAACAAGGAAGGAAGGGAGGAAAGACGGAAGGAAGGAAGGAAGAATTAAGGAAGGAAAGAATTAGGGAAGGGAGGAGGGAAGGAAGTAAGAAATGAAGAAAGGAAGGAAGGAGGGAAGGAAGTAAGAAATTAAGAAAGGAAGGAAGGAAGGGGAGAAATGAAGAAAGGAACGAAGGAAGGAAGAAGGAAGGAAGGAAGGAAGGAAAGAAAAAAGGAATGATTGCAATCACCTCGGAAGAGAGAGTGAGTAATGAAGATGAGGGAGGAAAGTTAGCGATGTAATGAAACTGGAGAGAAAGAGAGATGAGGAAGAGATGGGATGGGAGCCAAGCAAAACAGATATACATAACACATACACACACTCCTATACACACACATACATTCTGACATACACCCAGGATCAGTAGCAAAGTTGTATACACACACATGAACAACAATATACACACATACGTACACAAATGCGTTCATATGGACTTACACATAATACATACACATATAAAATACACTCCTATACACACACATATACGATCATACATTCTTACATACACCCAGATCAGTAGCAAATAAATATATACACACATGGGACAATAATATACACACACACACACACGTCCAAAATACGTTCATGTAGCCTTAAACACATACACACAGACGAATGGAAGATGTATTCTTTTCGTACACAAACGTAAAAACGAGCAAAATATACACACACACACACACACACACACACACACACACACACACACACACACACACACACACACACACACACACACACACACACACACACACACATATACACTCACTCACTCACTCATACACACACACACACACGCACACACACACACACACACACACACACACACACACACACACACACACACACACACACACATACACTCACTCACTCACTCACTCACTCACTCACTCACTCGTACTAAAAATGTTTTGCATATATTCTGAGTCGCGGTCTCTCATGCATATGCAAAAACATACAAAGCATCCATGTGTGCTGTTTCAACATACACACATACAGTATACACAGATGCCAGCCAGTATCCTCACACATATACATTCATTCATACTTACACGTTTCCCTGTGATTGTTTTCATAGCGGTATATAAACACACACACACACACACACACACACACACACACACACACACACACACACACACACACACACACTCATGCGTTCATAAATACCTACACTCACACACAATACTCATACTGGGACTGAGACGCTCTTACACATCTCTCTCTCTCTCTCTCTCTCTCTCTCTCTCCTCTCTCTCTCTCTCTCTCTCTCTCTCTCTCTCTCTCATTTACGTACCCATGATTACTAAATACATTAACCTCTACAGTCAACACAGAATCGACTCGTATGTCTGTGCACTGTTTATAATTTTTTTTACGGGTCCTTACACACCCACTACCAAAGATCATTAAACAACTATCAAAGTGGACCACAGATAAGTCAGTCATTCTCGTTTCCCATTTTTCACATCTCCCTCTTATCCCTACCTCTCCACTTCCTCCTATATCTACCTCTACCTCCTCCACCTATCACTACCTCTCCCTACTCCAACTATCTTTACCTCTCCCACCTCCACCTATCCCTACCTCTCCATCTCCACCTCTCCCTACTCCAACTATCTTTACCTCTCCACCTTCACCTATCCCTACCTCTCCTCCTCAACCTATCCTTCTCCCCTCCTCTTCTCCTTCTCCTCCCTCCTCTTCCTTCTCCTCCACTTCCTCCTCTTCCCTCTCCTCCACTCCCTCCTCTTCTCTCCCCCCTACATCTCCTCCTTCCTCTTCCTACTCCTCCTACCTCTCCTCCCTCCCTCTTCCTTCTTCCCACCACCACCTCTCCCTACTCCTCCTACCTCTCCTTCCTCCCTCTTCTTCCCCCTTCCTCCTCTTCCTCCTCTCCCTCCTCTTCCCTTCTCCTCCCCAGGGGCCTTCGCTGTTACTGGGCTCGCCTCCACACCATTGATCTCCGTATTCCAAGAGGTGGGTGAGGTGTGAGGTGTGAGGTGTGAGGGAGCACTGAGCTGGAAGTTTGCTGCTGAGGGAAGATTGTCTTGTGTTGGTGCTTGCGACTGTCTGTGTGTCTGTCTCTCTGTTTTGTCTGTCTGTCTGTCATTCTGTCTGTCTGTCATTCTGTCTCTCTGTCATTCTGTCTGTCTGTCATTCTGTTTTTCTGTCTCTCTTTCTGTGTGTGTGTGTGTGTGTGTGCGTGTGTGTGTGTGTGTGTGTGTGTGTGTGTGTGTGTGTGCGGGCTATAAAAGTGATTAATTTACTGTGTTGGCCCTAAATATATTTGTGAACTGAATGTGTCGATATTCTCTCTCTCTCTCTCTCCTCTCTCTCTCTCTCTCTCTCTCTCTCTCTCTCTCTCTCTCTCTCTCTCTCTCTCTCTCTCTCTCTCTCTCTCTCTCTCTCTCTCCTCTCTCTCTCTCTCTCTCTCTCTCTCTCTCTCTCTCTCTCTCTCTCTCCTCTCTCTCTCTCTCTCTCTCTCTCTCTCTCTCTCTCTCTCTCTCTCTCTCTCTCTCTCTCTCTCTCTCTCTCTCTCTCTCTCTCTCTCTCTCTCTCTCTCTCTCTCTCTCTCTCTCTCTCTCTCTCTCTCATTCGTTTGTATATGCCACCCGGCCGTCATTGCGAAAAATAACTCCAATAAATTAAATAGCAGTGCAAACGGTACGAAATTCGCCAGCACAAAAATGTTACCAGTAAATTTGATCAGCAACGAGAGGGGAAAAAAATGTGTCATGTTTTATTTCAACGGTATAGGAGTGTAAAGTGACGAATGTGAAAGTGAGGAGAGGGTGTGTGTGTGTGTGTGAGAATGAAATGTGAGGAGAGAGGGTGTGTGTGTGTGAATGGAATATGAGGAGAGAGGGTGTGTGTGAGAATGAAGTGTGAGGAGAGAGGGTGTGTGTGTGTGTGTGAGAATGAAATGTGAGGAGAGGGGGGTTTGTGTGTGTGAGAATGGAATATGAGGAGAGAGGGTGTGTGTTTGTGTGAGAATGAAATGTGAGGAGAGGGGGGTTTGTGTGTGAGAATGAATATGAGGAGAGAGGGTGTGTGTGAGAATGAAGTGTGAGGAGAGAGGGTGTGTGTGTGAATGAAATGTGAGGAGAGAGGGTGTGTGTGTGAAAATGGAATATGAGGAGAGAGGGTGTGTGTGTGAAAATGGAATGTGAGGAGAGAGGGTGTGTGTGTGTGAGAATGAAATGTGAGGAGAGAAGGTGTGTGTGTGAGAATGAAATATGAGGAGAGAGGGGTTGTGTGTGTGTGAATGAAAATGTGAGGAGAGAGGGTGTGTGTGTGTGAGAATGAAATATGAGGGAGAGAAGGTGTGTGTGTGTGAATGA